>JAECMU010301337.1:0-10231 GCA_016106625.1 Dracogyra subfuscus
TTTAGCATTTTATTCTTCTTGATTTACACAGAAAATTACAGGTTAATGGCATAGGCCATCAGCTTTATCCTGTGAAGGGAAGAATGGAGAACTTGCCAGTCAGAATTCCCCGTACATCCTGAACAGGATAAAGATTTTACCTTGTGTCATTAACCTATTGTGGTTTTTTGTCCTGTAACTTTACAAAAAGATTAGGAAAATCAACACAAGCAGGCATTTTGGAGTATAACCTATTTGTAAGATCTGTTTGTCACATTCAAAAACAATTTTTAAACTCATATAACTGAATTGTTTTATTTACCCATATAACATTTTATATTGATATGTTTTATTGAAATTAACCACATAAAGAAATTTTATATGTAACTGAAAATGTATTCGAGGCAAGCGAGTAGTCAGACAGATCAAATAACAAGCAATAAACGGCTAGTAGCCATTTATTATTTTGCACTAAATGGTCACTATCGGGGGTTAATACAAACATAGTTACATGATAAAAGTATTTTACTCTTATCACCTAAATGTCATGTTCATCAATGTTTCTGTTTTTTGTTTTAATGCAGGCTATGGAACGAGTACTTAGTACCAAGTATTTGTCATGTGGCATCATGAAGAATGTTCTCAAAGCTTGCATCCAGCAGATCAATAACAGAGGTAAACAGAGATATCTCATCCTTTAATATCTTTGTAAGCATTTTACAGCAGTTATTGATAGCAATATAGGCTCATACTGTAAATGACCATTTGAAAATAGAAATTTTGAGGGGAGAAAAAGGACAATTCATATGTTACTATTATGTGATTACCATATGATTTTACAGAAATAAATCTGATTCTATTTCAAATGGTTGAAGTCATTCTCAAACTAGGCTCAAGTTAATGCTGATAACTGTATATATCCCTATCAGTAATATAGTCTAATGTTTTGTTTTTCTTTGTCTTGTAATGTTTCCAGCTGAAGCGAGTGTGGACATAGACAGTAAGCTGTTTTTGCGGTTTTGTCAGGCTCAGGACAGTTTGTTACATACATACTGCATGATACAGAAACAGTTGTCTGGCAGTTCTCAGTCTACAGAGAGTGCAGCGTCGGAGACACAGGTACATCATGATAGTCTTATTGGTGTTTTTCAAGTATTGTAAATGGCAGAAGTTTTTGGTGAGGTGTTTTTTTTAAGTGTTTATTAATTTGCTAGTTTTTTAGTAATATTACATAATGTGATATTTACTGGACTATTTCAGTTAATTTTACACTTTTTAGTGTTTGAAATAAAGAATGATTTAAAATTAATTTGTCAAAGCCAACTTTTATATTTTTACTCTAATACATTGGGTTTTTTTAGTTTGAGTTCTGGTTGGTTGAAATACTCTTGTTTTTTTAACATTATTATTTTAAATTATTATACCAAGCAAAGTAGCTTTTGATTATTTACATTTCTTAAACCTATTAAAAATGTTAACTGTTGTGAATAAAATAAAAGGCCATCATTCATTTGACCCACCTGGTTATATTGTAGATGATAGCTAAAGTGCTGGGTCTAACGATGTCTGAGAGTGAAGCAGTCCTGTCCCAGGTGGAGACGTTCACATCTGTTTATGAAGCACAGAAGCCCCGAGTGAAGTTTGAAGAAGATAAACTGGGCATCACCTCATTTCTGCACAGTTTCTCGTGTCATCTACACGTCAGTGACACAGACACTATCCGTCATGGTGTCATAACGCTACACAAGGGAAACTCGGACGACAGAAATCTGGCTCTGGGTAAATTAATACATATCCAGTCAAACTATATTACATTGACCTCTATAATTTCAACAGTTCAGGATATCTGTGACATAATTTTGACCAATGTTTATTATGTTTATGTGATTCTAGGGCATTTCCCCCTTGATATTTCCACCCCGGTCATTTCCAAAACCCCTATATAATCAATTGTCAGTGAATAAAATATCTCAAGCTTGTTGATTCAGTTCCTTCAAGATTGAAATAGTAAAGTTTGATTATTTGTCTTTTACTTCTGCCCTACTTTTCCTACTTTTTTGGTCTCCATTCTATTTTCCATACTTATTCTTCAAAATATCAATCTTTTTTACTTTAAAAAAAATACATCAGTATAATTGTACCCAAATGTTAAATATTTTATAATATAAGAGATTTGATATTCTTCTTTTTATCTGCTACAGTAGAGGATAGGGATAGAGCTTGAACAATCTGTTGGAGAAAAGTTTGTCACTGAAAATTCTGTTGGCAAAAGATTTTTGATCAAAAGTTAAAAAAGTCCAGTACCATAAGACAAGAATTATTGCTTTTTGTGGTAATACCAGATGTGCCCATTCCAGCCAATGGCTCATAATGATTATATCAAAGACCATGGTATGTGCTGTTCTGTCTATTTAAAAGTGTATATAAAAGATATATGTGAGCAGTTTGGTAAGAATAGTTTATGGGATGGGAGTGGGTTTCTTCTTCAAGGTGTAGACAAGTGACTGAAATAAGCCCCAAAGTTTAAAATATGTTGTATCATTAAATCAATATTTCTTTTAGTTTTTTGTACTTGACATGTACATGTATATTAATATTTCATTAATTTTCCCACTATTTTCCAGCTCATTTCTTTTTCCACAACTGTCTTTCCAATGGTTCCTCATCTGGTGATCTCAGCATAGTTCTACAAGATTCCAGTCTTTCTCCTGAACAGATTGTTGTAAGTGTTGATAATTACTCAGTCTTGCCCTCTTGTCATCAGTGATATGGATTACTCTCAATTATAATTTTGGTTTTTAAACGTATTAAACAGGGAATCGGTTGTTAGTGAAGCAGACTCAGATCATTCACAATGCACAGGTAAATCACTTGCAGTGATAATTTAGAACTTAACCAGGTATATTCTATGATGTTTCTTTTTATGTAACATAGCTTTAAGTTGACTTGAACTCCAAAATGTTTGAATGCTTGAATGAATATTTAATCTATCTCAATTATTATTTTGTATTGTTACTAAAATTAAACTGTAGATTACTTGTTATATTTTCAGACACTTTTGTTGTTATATTGGTTGTCTTCCAACAACAGAAACTGTTCCTCTTTGCCACATCTGCATCACATTTTAAAAACATTAACTGGAATGACAGGTGAGTTAATATGGAGAGGCAGATAGGGGAGGAAGGAACCAGGGGCTAGTGATAGTTATAATTTTATTATAAATTAATTTTACTTTTTTTTTACAGTCCCCCTCCAAACCTACCCCCAAAGTTCCCTTCACATTCCACCTCATGTCACTGTCCCCCCCCCCCCAAAAAAAGAGAGGATTTTCTGAATCTGTCACTGATATGTATAACCATGTAAAATTAAAGAATCAGATAAGATTTCCAGATCATGTCAGTAATCAGCTTTTCATTATGGTAGCAAATAAACTAAAGCATTGACAGAAATATATATATTTATCATATAATATCTTACATTTTCAGTGCAATCAAAGTATGTGATATTTTTCAGATCACATACTTTAAGAATTTGATAACTTTGCAAATTAGATGTAAATTAGTTGAGGTCTCGGCACTAGGTTTATTGACATTTAAGCAGACGTACTTGGGTGACATTCCATGATTGACCTATACATTCATAGTCATCAAATAAAAACATTTCAATAGCAATTTGACATTGAAAGCTGTCTAGCGTTCAGGAAACTAAAAATGTTAGGCATAACTATTTTGAGTTTGACGTCATTTCCATTCAAAAATACACCGCGCCACATATTCTTACGTCATTTAAATATCTAGTAATGGCATACTGGAATTAAATTTGCATGAAAAGTATACAAAAACACGTTGTAATATGCTTGAGCTTATATGATTAAGAGATTATTACCCTCGTGTATTTTGGTATCGTCAATCATATATTCGGAATAAAAATAATGTATACAATTTTTATTCCTAATATATGATATTGACGATACCGAAAAACACTCTATATATTTAAAATCTGTTATTATAGTTCTGTATAAAATAATGACTAAGCAAGGGATTGGTGTTTTCTCTTTCTTTTGATTGGTTAATCCTATTTTCACTGCAATTTGTTCAGTCTCTTGTCACATTGCAGATAAGAGTGCCCTGATAGTTGACCACAGTGAAGTATCACCTTGGTGGCAGCATATTCGTGATGCCTGCAGTCAGTCAGAAAATATCCTAGCTGCATACCTGTTGGCCATCACTTGCAGAAGTCTTGCCATTGAAATACACAGCAATCAAACCAAAGCAAAAGTAAGTGTTGTGAACATGAATATTCATTTGGCATGATTTTTAAACCATTGAAAATTGACACTTCATTCACTGCTGACTGCTTATAAATTGTTTAATTATATGGGCTGAATTTATAAAGCCAGTTTTTGACTTACAGGCATGTAACAACATGTACAGTACAAGGTGGTATTTACTCTTGAAAGCACCGGTTTATTGACATCTTTCTTTGAATTTCAAGAGTAAACACCACTGTGTACATCAGTAATAGCCCAAACAAGTAAATGCTAAATTAGGTAGAGTATCATTAAATAAATATTTACTAAATATTTACTTGACAGTTTAATATGAAATAAATTATTGACAAAAATCATTTTTGTTATATTTCCAACACTACTATAGTTATTATAAGTTTCTATGATTTCCACCTGTAGGACCCTGATGCAGACACATCTAGCGTGGAGTCTGACAAGTCTGATCTGTCTTCTGAGTGGGAGTCGCTGGCCGTGGACATGGAGAACTGGAATCTACTTGTCAAACAGCTGGAGGACGTCCTCGCCCTCAGTACCCTGTTTCACCTCCGACTTCCAGCCAATCACAGCACGACAGCTGGAACAGCAGAGGAGCCAATCAGAGTGTCTGTAGCAAAGCTTCTTGAAGGTGGAAGAGGTTTGCATATCCTTAAAAAGGATTTTGATTTTAAAACTAAATTTTGTGTGTTTTAATTAAATAATAAATATATTAAGAGAAAGATTGGACACCAAAATGTAATAATAAATACAAGTTCCACCAATTAAAAAAAAAATTGTATCTTCAACTATAAAACTTTGGTCAAGAAATGACATCCTAATAATAGTACAGTTTGCAATTATTTTAATTTTATACAATTTACACTTCTAAAGTTTAAAATGAAATGCTGACATAAAACCATGTTATTAATACGTATGGTTTATTTGTTATGATTATATTTTATGTGTGGTTGACTAGGGTCTATCTCAGAGGTGGTAGCCCAGTATATAACACGGATGCGCCTGAGTCCACAGTCGTTGTACAAGAACTACCCAGCTGACAGCACAGATGGAGAAAGTCAGCCTGAAGTGCAGGTGGAAAAAGCTGAAGATTATAAAAATAAACACAGCCTATCACCGTTAGAAAGGATTCAAGGTTTGATTTGAATTAAGGTGTCCATAATGTTTTTTTAAATAATTGTTTTATTGTATTGCAGGCAGTATTATGTTCCATTTACATTACCCAATTAAAAATGAATATATTTATTTAATTATCATATACATGTATAATGATTGCAGGATATACATGTTTAATAAGCATGAACCCAGATGTTTGACTTAGAGTATATTGGCAGACAGGTCACATACATCTTATTATTATACAACTCAAATGAACAGACAGACACATTGCTTGTGTTGATAATAAAACTGTACATTTTGAAGAACACCCAGTCCATTTTAACTTTTTAAAGTATAAGCAATTACTTAAATATTACTCATGAAACATCTTGAAGCAAATTTGTTTTACTGTTTTTCAGTTCATCTGGACTCTCTTCGTGAGCGGTTTCCTCACAGTCTGGAAAACGATGTTCTCTTGTCAAACTGCTGCTGGGAATGTGCTGCACTCTGGAACCGCGACCCAGAGGTACTGGCTTCACATCAAGGCGTAGCATAGTTTCTTATCATACTTTTGCCTGACCTCTCACAGTAATCTATCAAGTGGCTACAATTTATAATTATGTATAGAGTATCCACTTCCTGCCATACTACTGTTAGAATTAGCAAATGTTTGACATTGAATAGGTGATGATTAATTAATCAATGTGTTTTAATGATATCGTAATACAAAACAAACTTTATGCTACTTTAGCTCCACAAGAGAATAGAACTGTTTAACTGTGAATCTAGCTTGTAATTGTAATTCCTTGAACCTGGAATCAGTTTTATGGTTTAGTTTCCTTCATGCAATGTCACTTTATATGAGATGATATGTATCACATCTGCATGACGATCTTTAATTCTGTTAAGTTTTAGATGAGATTTGATTAAAACATACTTTAATAATTTTATTGTTTTATTTTCAGAATATACACAGTTTGCAATTATCTCTTGAGTTTCTTGTTCTTGTACAGAATGCTGTTCTGAGACAAGGTTAGTCATTACCACACTGATTTTACTAATTAAATATTTTTTAAACACATAGCATTTTTATTATAGTATTTTAATTATTAACTATGATCAGATTATGAAGTGTGATTGTTGATCAGAAAATCTAAAAAGTATCAATTACTGTTTATCCACAATTGCAGATTTTATTGGTGAGAAATTCTGGAAAATTTTAATGACAATTTTAGCTAAAAATAAACCTTGTTATGATATTATTTCACTCAAAGTCTTGTCTATTACTATTACTATAGTAACTGTATTTGCAAAATTGTCTAACCTTTGTATATTTCAGGTGTGTGTTATATGATGTGGCAGATGTTTATAATGAAAAGAATGTTGGCTGCCGTACATTTAATGGAGAAGGTTAATATTGCTTTTATTTATTATAATTACTCTAGTTTTCTGACTGTATCTATGAAGAATTTTGTATTTAACTTATGACTATAAATTTAATTTTAGTCAGTTGCATGTTGTGACAACTACTTGGTTTTATCTTCCTGTTTATTAGTATTAATACTTTAATATGAATGCAAGGTTACAGTCATTTAAAGCATATTTTTATTTTTAGGTTGGTAAAGCTCCAAAAGAGAGGTTGTGTAAGAAGGTAGGTGGTATAGATATTGATTTAATAGTCCACGTAATAAAGGATCGCTTTTTCAGTTTGCTATCTTTCGAACAGTAGTTTGATAAATATGAGAGGTTTTGCCATTTTCAACCGATTTAGAGTTAAAGATAATAAAATTTCAGAATAGTTCACTGTATTCAGTAAAAAACATTACTTATTTATTTCTCCTCTTCCAGATAAGAATGATGGATTTGTTTCAGGTTGCATATTGATTCAGAGAACATTTTGTTCAGTATTGTGTCATGATTTCTCTGTAAGTTTTCAGCGATCGCTACTGAACTCTCAGAGATCACTATACAATTTTAAAATGTTTAAACAGTAGTTGCTAATCAATTTTTAATCTACTAAAAATATCGCTAATTAAGGTTTTGAAAATAAAATGTTCCCTGTGATTCTGTATGTATTGCCCAATTTATTACAATCTTAATTGAAAATATGTTTTAGGAGGTTGGGATGATTGACACAACCATGACGTTGTTTGCTCAATGTGTGTGTGATCTTCTGCAGACTACCATGGATGTAAGTGTAAAAAAACGCTGACATTAAGGGGAACAGTTTTAAATTAATACATATTTAATTTCATGTGGACCAAGTTAAATATGTTTGTTCGTGGATGCTTTGATGATATTTACATAATGATAACTGTAATTGGAAAAAATTAGGTTAGCTCATGTACATTGATTGATTGTTGTTATTAATACTGTAATGGAAAATTTATAGTTTAATCTCTGCTGTCTCTGTGGTAATACATGTGTATATTGTAAATAACTACCACTGATGGATCTATCACAGCCAGAAGTGCCAAAAACATTATTTTGTTCTCAAGTTATTTCTAAAGCAATTTGTAATAGGTGTAAACCATTGATATTGCTGTTACAGAAATTTTAATATGGTCATTTATTGAAAGATCTTTTTCAAGATCTATCCATCATTACATTTGTACAAATCATTAGAAATTGCCTTAGATAGCTATTATTTAGACTGTGTTAATATAGCATTATCTGCCAAGGACCTGCCTCCGAAACCTATTAGTATATAGATTAGACATCTCATGTAATAGAATGACATTATGTGCTGCCTCCTGTAACTAAATTAAGTCCTGCCCTCATCTTCAGGCCTGTGAGACTTTCAAGCTGCATGGACGACATGATACCCCCGACCACTTAGTAAGATTTATCTCAGTATGATAAAATAATGCCTATGTAGTTTCAAGTAACACACTAACATTTGAGATTGGCATGCAACATGAAAGTCCTACAAGTTTGTTACATACAGTAAAACCTGTGTAAACCAAATAATGCTAAGAATGTAATATTTTCCCTATTTGGAGGGACATGTCTTACAATTTAGAAAATTGGGATCCATGAAACCTTGCTGGTTTGTTCAGTGTTTGGTTTAGACAGGTTTTACTGTGTGTGTATATATATATGTATAATATAATATATTATATCTCCCACCAACAAAAGTAAATGTTTTTATACTACAGTGGACTCTTGTCTAAACCAGACTCACTTCGTACAGTCGAAATAGTCCGGTTTACATAGAGGACCGGTTTAGACAGAGTTCATCCAGAGTTATGTTTCTTGAATGATCGACAACTCGTGATCAACAATGACATTTGTACCCATGGATGATTGGGAAACACAGTCATACAAGCCAGACTTGCAATCGATTATTTCACAAACATAAAAAATATACTTAAAGGGACATTCCTGAGTTTGCTGCAATTTTGAAGATGTTATCAACTTTTTAATGATTGTAATTACATATCAAATATATTTTTTTGCATAAAATATTAGTGGCTGCATATTCAACGTGTTTCTGGTCGTTCTAATATTTGTAGTAGGTTAAATTTCATTTTATTTCCTAAAACATTATTTATTCGTATGTACAAAATTGTCATTTGCTGTTTTTTGGGTCACTCCGCCATTATAAATGAAATAAGACAACACAAAATGTATGAGTGACTCGCACCTATTTATACATGCGTTAGGTTGACAAGTATAGCTCACCAAATTCCTAAAAGTGAAATCATTTAGGTATCAACACACACACACTAATATTAATTCAATATTCAGCCTACAGCAATAAGAGTAATCTGTACATGAGTGCGATTACATTTTGTATTTGATCTTGCGACGTCACCCTGATTACTTGGCAATTGACGATCATTGTTCAACTAATTAAGCAGCCTGTCATTCAGTCAAATCCCAATCCGGTGTAGACAGAGGTAATTAATACCTGAACGGTTCTTTTGTTTTTGATTTTTGATCCAGTCTGGAGTAGACAGAATACAGATTAGCCAGAGATTTATACCTAAGAAATAAACAATATTAGTTTACACTGAGATCCAGATTACACAGAATCTGGTTTAGATAAAGTCCACTGTATATGTATTATTAATTTCGTTCCATTGATTTGGACGTTGTGATTCTCATTTCATATTCACAAGTTCTCACTGATAGAGGCAGTTAAAAATTACATGAAGATTTTTATGGCTTTAACAATATTTTTGTCCATTTTAGACATTTCATCTGATGACTAGAGTGGTCTGTGTTTTATATGAATTGAAGTTGATTAACTTTATACTTATAGTAACAAGAAATCCATCCATACGACACCTTACTGATTTCTCTAGAAATGCATGTCAGTTACCTCCCACCCCACTCCACCACATGACAAAATAGTTGTACTTTTAGTTAACTGATTTGTTGGTGGGACATTTTTGTATTATTTGTCATGTTCTTGTCGTGTTTTTGTTATTGTTGTGTAAATGTGCATTATGCTGTTTTAATTTCTGGGTGTTGGGATGGATGGGGTCATTTTTTTTTTTTCTTTCATATTTCTTATTTGTTTTTGTTGTTACATTTGGTTTTCATTTGTGACAAGTGTTTCAAGTGTGATTATTGAGTTAATTTTCAAGGTTGCTTTTACATTTACTGTATGTTTAAGATCTCATCTGCCGATACCCAATGTTTTTGTTTGTGTATTAAATATACTTTCACCTTTCCATCCATCTGTATGTCTATGCATCCAATTGACCATCATTCAATACACTCATCCATCCACTCACACATCCATGCATACACTCATCCATCCACCCACCCATCAATCCATACTCCCATCCATTCACCCACCCACCCATCAATCCATCCACCCACTCATCAATACACCCACCCATCAGTCCATACATCAATCCA
>JAECMU010301381.1:4994-21380 GCA_016106625.1 Dracogyra subfuscus
TGGTAAGGCACTCATATGAGGTGCGATTGGTCAATGATGTGTTTATTTCTCCCAATTCCAACCAGTGCATCAAAGACTGGTATGTACTGCCCTGCATATGAAAATGCATATGAATATAAAAGGTTCCTTGTTGAATGTTTGTAGTAGGTTTTCATTTTCTCTCTCTTCTCTTTAACTTAAAATAACTCTGGGACACCAAATAGCCGTATATTTCTTTCCTTTCCATATATTCTTAATTCATTTTTTTCCAGGTTTCCGAGCTGCAGCGTCTTGACAACAGCTACAAAGAGCAGATAAACCTGGGGATCAGTCTGGCTGAACGTCTTGTCCACAACAAGATTGGTAAGCAGCAGTATCTGGAGAGTGACAAGAGTATTGGTGCCAAGAAAGATGAAATTTACCAGAAGATGGAAACTTTAACCGCCAATCTGTAGCAGACTGTCTCTAGCTAGCTCAGTTAGTTTTAACTTCTTGACATTCATATGGAAAATCATTAAAAATTGTTTTGTTTAAAATTTTCATTTTTTATGGTGAATTAAGAAGCATATGTTGTTTATATGCATGATTCGCATTCACAATTTTCATTGATATCAGAATAAATCGTGTATATCATTGTCTTGTTAAGTGTTCTAATTCTGTCAGCTAGTTCAAGCATACATTTTCTTTAAATCTTTGTTTTAATGTTGTAAGAAAAAATGTCCTTAAAATAAAGTAATTGTACGAAGTCAAAGTTTTTGTGGTTCTGCTGCTGATGTTTTGAAGATTTGTAAAATCCATTTGTCATCTTTCAATTCCATCTTTAAATCTTCTCCTGATCTATGTAATGTGTATATCTTTAAGCTTTTGCTATCTACTTCATCCTGTTTCATGACGTTTTTATTGTGACTGACTGCATTCCTGTCATTTTCTATCTGAAGTAGTAACTTCTTGATGAGATGCATTTGCAACCTGCTATATACTTCATACTTCCAGCAGTTAATAGTAATGTGGGTTAGACTAAGCTATATTAGAAACACCGGATAAATATAGCATATCTCACTGTAATTTCACTTGAAATCCATATTTTGTAAAAGGACAAAAAACATTTATCACAAGATTTTCTTCAAACACATTCAGGTGCATTAAGCAATGTTTGATGGAAAAAAAAAATTGGGGTTACAATGTTGCATTGGAATTTTTCCAGCATTCTTAAAACTGAAACATGTACCCAGTTTATGGTTATTGTAAAGCAATACAAAGTGACTTAATTGGAATACTGATTCAAATTCAAATTTAGGTATATTATTACAGTGCTTCTCCACATTAAAATAAAAACTGGTATGCTAACCGTGACCTCTGTCATAATTCTATAACAAGCAGGCAAGGCTGTTAACAGGTCAGTACATTTTTTTTTATTAAATCTGGACAAAATATTGTTTTAAAAGATGAAAAATAAATAGTACCTTTTTTCAAATATATTGTATTAAAAAACAATTACTGTTTGTTGTTTTATTTATTGTGTACAAAGAAAAAACAAGGGTGCGAATGGCATCAACCGTAATTCAGGGAAGTACACAGATTGCACCTGTGGGAAAATATAAACACTGAGGTGATGGTGTGAACATTTTATAAACTGAACAGATAGGGTCCAACTTGTGAGAGAAATTAAAGTTTTTTTCTATTAAATAATGATGGGTGGGGGGAGGGTGATAAATTAATGAAAGTGTATGCCAATCTTGATGCATCATCTGTCCAACATGATAACCACTGAATCTGGTGCTTGCAGCTGTTTTCATTAACATGGAGTTGAATTTACAAAACCTGTTTTAGACTTGCACACATGGAACTACATACATGTACTATGCTTAAATACCGACTTCGTAATTTCAAGCCATTGTGTTTGGTTTAACATCACCAATAGAGCTACTTTATTAATCATCGGCTGTTTGGTGCCAAACATTTGGTAATTTTGACATAGTCTTAGGAAATCTGCTACATTTTTCCATTAGCAGTAAGAGATCTTTTATATGCACCACCCCACAGACAGGATAACATATATCACAGCCTTTGATATACCAGTCGTTGTGCACAAGCTGAAACGAGAAATAGCCCAATGGGTCCACCTACAGGGATTGATCCCACACAGACTACACATCAAGCAAGCACTTTACCACTGGGCTACATCCCACCACTTTGTGGAGAGATGATTGAACAATATGTGTTACGTCATTGACATAACTTTATCCTAGTTTGCTTCACTAGTGGTTTTCATGATGGGAAATGAATGGTCCTAAAAGGTGCATTTCCTGTACTGCAGTCAACGTTTCAATACCTAACCTGGCTAATCATTTAGATACAAATGCTTCTCATAATCTATCTTTCATCAAGTCAGTTTGGAAGATGGCATCAGGAGGGAAGGAACGAAGGAACGACACCCTCATCACATTTTATTTATCGTTACATGGCATCCGACATGGTTAAGAACCACACAGATATTTAGAGGGGGAAACCTGCTGTCGCCACTTCAGACTACTCTCTCTTTTTTTTTTAAGAGTAGCAGCAAGGGATCTTTTATATGTATCATCCCACAGACATACCTTTGTTACACCAGTTGTGGAGCACTGGCTGAAACAAATAGCCCAATGGGCCCACCGACAGGGATCGATCCTAGACACTGCGCATCAAGCAAATGTTTTACCACTGGGCTACATACCACCCCCCATCAGGAGGGTGGTATGTCACAGATTGTTGGGTGGAACGTAGATTATCATTAAATTTCTTCTTTCATAGAAGGTTCGGTGTAGATCATTACGGGTATTATTACATTTCTTATTTAATAGTCTATTATCTGTTAATAGTGTGGGATGTAATCTACCATTAAATGCAAAAACAATCCGAATAAATAAGATTTCTCCATTTTGAAGAATTGCATAGGATATCAGTTTTATCCCTTTCGATATGAATAAGGAATTATACTGAGAAAACCTTGCAGAGATCTTCCAATCTTATCTTCACAGAATAACAAACATATTCTATGCCATTAATTAATTTCTATATAACTTTTTATTATAATTATATGATGTGCATTTGGTGACACATGAGTTGGGAATGTCAAACAACCAACTGTCTATGTAACATAAAACAATCACGTGGTCAATTAAATAAAAAATCCTGTTTATTCACTTTCAAATTTGTGTAATGATTTATCATCAGCGCATGACATCAGTCTGTCAAAATATTGCTGTTGAATTAACAATGGGAACGTATTAACTTAACAAACAACAATATAATTTGGTTAAATTTTAGTTGAACACATCTAAATAATAACACAATTCTATATAATTTTGCATAACATTTCTTTGTAACCAAGGTGTGTTTAAAAAAAAGAAGAGACGTGGTAACTGTGTTGTCAGTTGAGACTAGCTATCAATGTATAATAGATTTCTTGTGAACCAACCACCTATAATCCAAACTTCCTTACATAGCTCTTCTCAGTAAGTTTGACTTCTACATTAATAATAGCCAGAGTACTAAAAGAATTAGAAAATTATCAGTGTAAAGGTATTTGGCGTCAAACTTAAGTTTTGTTTGTATTCGAGAAGGAATCTTTGTCTATCGTGTGGTAGTCTGCCATTCCATGTTTTCACTATAGAGTAATCTGACTGAGAGCACAATCAAAACCATACAAATGTCCGTCTAGCTCTCAAACAGCAGAGTACTCGGGCTACAGTAATAAGTGCAAGTGCATTGTTAAATAAAAACCTTTCTTGCATTGTTAAATAAAATCTTTCTTGCAGCTAATTAACCTATCTAAATCATATAAAAATAATGAAGTGTATTAAACCACCATTTGTTTCTAATTTCATTATGTGGTTGCTTTATGTAGGTTTGACTGTTACTTGAAGTTGAACCATTAAGTAATCTCTGTACACTGATATTTCATTGAGCAGACACACGTACAAATTTCATTACAAGATCAAATTAAACAGACAGGTTGGTAGTATCCTGAATATTGTATTAAATTGGAGTACAGTACCCTTGAATCGACAATTTTTTTCACAAATGTTATCCACATTCTTTATTTTCAAGTACAACATTTTTGAGAGGGCAGAACAGCTGAGACAAATTTGAGTGTTTTTAACTCCCAAGTCTGCCATATTTTAATTTTAGAAAAACAATGTTTTAAATAAGCAGTTAAATAGGTTCATGTATAAACCACTGCTTTATATCTTTCCTGCACCTTTTATTATAGGTTAAAAAAACAAAAAAACCATTTGGACAATATTAATATTTTAAAACAAATTTAAGACATTCACAGACAAGTATAAAGGCTAGTTATATTCACAGATGAAACGTTAACAAGAGTTGCTTACAGAAACATTTCTATGGCCCTTTTTAAAAATATTAAGGTACTAGTTGACTATGTTGTTGTTGGTTTTTTAGGCTTAGTTATGTGAACTCTACTGCTGAGGGACTTGGCCCTAAAGAAATATATTCATAAATCCAATAGCCTAATTTTGCATCTATTCATTTTATATTACTCGGTACATTGTTTCTACCTTTATTGGCTTTACCTACATGTACATCTGCAAGTATATACAAAGAGAACAACTAGTTAATGATGTCGGATATTAGCTTTACCTTGTGAAAGCAAGAATAGAAATTTTGCGAGGCTTTGCCAAGCAGAAGTTTTTTCTTCGGCCTGAACAGGATAAAGCCAATATCTGACATCATTATCTTTATCCTGCAGACCATAAAAATTCAGGGGAAAAGCTATTATTTTGTTATTTCTGTCACATTGTACACTGAAGTCACATTAGCGATTTTGTAATGTAGAAGCGCATGACGTCAAAGTTATATCCTGCCACTATACGCATATGACTTTGCTTTATCCATCACCATAATTTGTCAATAGAAACGGTAGTTGCAGGATAAAGGATAATAATATATATTATGTAAGCTATAATTTCTCCTGTAATAATACGAACAATGTAATTTGACTATGCTGTGTCAATATGACAACAAACATGTTAAAACATGATTTTCATTTTTAATATATATATATTTTTCACTAAATATGCAGAATAAGAAACTTTAGAAAAAAAATCAAACTGAATTATGAAAAGGATCTTTCATCAGGAAATGCTGCCTTAAGGACTATCATTGGCCTGATAGTATACACAAGAAAGAACAAAAGATAACATTAAAAAAACCCATGGATAACTAAATCTACTAATAATCACAACTAAAACATCTTCCCAATCAGTGTCTTTGTTAAGGGGTATAACTGCATGTTGCTACACAAATTGTAGACTAAGTGTATTACCAAAAAATTACACACACGCGAATGTTCATACACAATTATTAAGGCAGTTCTAAATTAATAATACCGGATCTACTTCTGCCTAGAACATTTTTATGGAGAATGTTTAGTTCACATAGCAATATGGAAAATATGATCACTTAAAAGAGAACTAGGGGCAAGCTTTATGAGCAGAAAGACAAATAGAAAACAAAATATTGTTTAATAACATGCAGATAAAAACATTTTTATTTCTATAATTCGCTCAACTCATATCAATATTATATCTAAAATTATAAATTTCAATACTTCTGATTAATTTAATATACAAATATAAATATTTTAAGCAATAATTTTGTGCTAACCAATTGAATTGAGTGTAATCTTAGTTAGCTGTCAAGTGTTTATATACGATTAAAATTTTTTAAAAAAATCTTCAAAATACTCCCCATTGAAAATAATTTCTTAAGCGAAACTGTGTTTAGGTTTGAAATACAATTCTACTATTAGCACTATTGTAAAATCTTTTTCAAATTCAATATTGAATAACTTAACTACATTTTTCTTAGGAAGACAAAACAAATACATTTATTATACTTAGAACCTTTTGGCAATTTATTAGGGAATATATTAGTCAAACTTCATACTTGGCACTTTCCCAATAATGGGCTAACTTCATTTAAACGGCTAAATCACAACTGATAGCTATATATACAATAAGAAAAAAAGAAGAAAAAAAAAGACATTTGCTGTTCTGTCCCTGGAAAAATACTGACAAAAAGATGACTTGCTGCTATAATTGAAAAACAAAACAGCCTGTATGGTGGCACTACACATCTCCAACGTTTAACAAGTTGACACTTAAAGGCACACTGTCAGATTTAAGGACCTTATTTCTCTAAGAATTAATAATAAATCAAAATTACATTAATTTTTTACAGACCAAACCATCTCAGCAATGTTAGTTTTTGAATTATGGACCATTGCCATAATTCAATTATTTTTATAAAATATCATTAATAAATGGAATATGGTGGTTAAGTAGATGGTTGTATAAAGCACATTTAGGGACAAATCAAATATATATATATTTTTAAGTAATACTTTGTTAGGCCATGCAATAAGTCAGTGGTCTGTGACAATATGCCTTTAACAGTCACTGATTATACAATGTGTTTGGGTACACCTCTTATACCAAGTAACTGGTACAACAACCACTTGTTAATACAGGCACCTGAGATCTGCCTCATCTATAGTCAGTTTGCATGAAAAGGTAACCGATGAATTGGCATATAACTCCATAAATTAATAATGATAAAACTTATATTAAAACATATTACCGAGTTTATGAAAATGTATATGTAAATAAACCTTTTTTTTTTTTTTTTTAACAAATTGCCATCAAATTATAAAGATTAATCTCATTTTTAATACAGGGGTAGAACATCCTTAGCTGCATTGCTATCCAAGTAATCGATAATGCAGTACACACAGACTAATGGTAGAACTATGTGTTCTCTAGGTTGGCTGTTCCATCAGTTGTCTTCATTGTAAACTAAGATTTACCCTATGCAGTTTGATGATAATTTGTAAAGAAATATTTTTATTCACAATTAATTTTTAAAAAAAGAAAGAAGTTATTTGGGTGCCTTTAAAACTTAATAATATGTTTTTATATGAATTTTAACTTTATTCCTTATAGAGTTGTATGCGAATTTATTGGTTCTCTTTTGATGCAAAATGACTATAGTTCTATATACGAATAACTATTGTTATATATTGGACGCTAATAACAACCACTGGGAAGCATTGGTACTTGGGCTTAATGCTGTATTTGATTAATATGACTTACAACACTAGTATTGAAAAAGAAAAGTTACTTATAAAATACCGGTAATGACTATCACTATCTTTTCAAAGTGGTATCAACATACTCTTTTCATAGCGGTATCAACATCATCAAACATACTCTTTTCATAGCAGTATCAACATCATGAAACATACTTTTTTCATAGTGGTATCATCATCATCAAACATACTTTTTTCACACCTGAATAAATACCAAACATATTTTTTTCAGTTGAATAAACATCAAACTCATCAAACATTCTCTCTTCACACTTGAATAAACATCATCAAAATACTCTTTTCACACTTAAATAAACATCATCAAACATACACTTCACACTTGAATAAAACATTACTAAACATACTCTCTTCACATTTCAATAATCATCATTATACCTATTTTCTTCATACTTTTATAAAACATCAAACATTCTCTCTTCACATTTGAATAAACATCAAACATACTCTCTTCACATTTGAATAAACATCAAATATTCTCTCTTCACAAATGAATGAACAAAACAGAACAGAACTTTAATTATTCTCAGGCCATTTTCAGATTATGACAAAATGGTTCAACCAAATGTTTTCTTCATACCAATTTTTGGTATGATATAATATTAATAGATTTACTGATGTCAACTACGAGTATAATCTTTAACAGCTGAAAAGTTCAGATAGTCATTGAAAGTGTTATTTCAAAACCCAAATAATTAATGCAACCACAAAACTTTCAAAAATGAGATTGTATTCAAAAGGATCAACATAACTATAGAAAAGTGCTGTTTGCAAATTTAAACTGAAAAGTGTCAGTGCCGAAGAATGCTTCTCTTGACACCTGAGGTAAAAACATATAAGCCTAATGGTATTGTACGCTACTTGTAACAAGGTATTTAATGTGCTGAAACATGCACAAAACATATATACAAACATCTGTTATACTGTGAGCTTTCAGTACCAAGTCAGTGACTTTATTTATGACTCTTATGACTCAAAGGATTGTAAAACTAATTAATATGCATCATAAACAGCAAGGACACGACTTTGTCTTTGGCACATTTTCTGTTCGTAGAGACTTTCTGGTCCCACAGCACTGTGTAACATGTTTACATTTTGACTTCTCCGTCTGTGACAAACCTGAAGGCACATTATGAGTACTGAAATGAGAAAGTAATGGTTTGTACTTTCGTCTTCTTATCAATGTTTTCACAGATAGATGTTGCTTTGAAGACAAGTTTTTACTGTACCATTCTGTAGAATATTTAGGTTTTCTTGGTCGCTCTGAACGTCTTACGTAATGATTATTCTGTGATCCAGCCAAAGTGGCATTAGATGCATTATTCAAAGATTCTTCTGTTTCCATGGATACACAGTCTTCAAGGACATTGCTGAGCACAGGAGAGCTGCTGTTGGCATTAATAGGCAGCCGTGCTGGTCCATCCTCAATGAGAACTGGATCTGCACTGTTTGACTCATCTATACTGATGTTCACTATTACAGACTTCAGCGTGCCCTCACAGCTTATGGCCATTTCGTCAGCAGGTTTATCCTCCATGTGTCTACTTGTATCTGACAGATCTGAAACAATCTGACTTAAAAGAGAAGTTGTCTCCAGAGTAGCTTCACAATGAATAGAAACATCATCATCAGCATTATCAAGATCCTGCAAGTCCTCCGAAGATATCTTCACAACCTTCTGGGCAGATAAGTCCCTAATTACTTCTTTTGCTTCACAAAATTGTGGAAACAAACATAATCTATCACACACTTGAGTAACCTGTGATGTGTCTTCACAACTGACTTCTACCGATTCCTGCAAATCTTTAATATCCTCATCTGTAGTTTCTGCATCTTTCAACACACCACATGCTTGAAATGTCTTTGACATTGACAACTGCTCAGAACTTGCCTTCATAACTTTATGATTTAAAAAATCTTTATTACTACTACCACTTTTCTTAGAAGTGTCAGATAACATTTCTTCTCCTCTGCTGCACATACTGTCCTGCATCACATTGTCCTTGTCATGTTTAACCAAGTAATCACAAAGACTGGATTTATTTGAACTGGGTGGGGCAGAGCATTGTTTGGAACCACTAAACGCATGAGATCTTTCATTAGTTCCAATCTGCTGGAAATCTTTAGAATCAGCCAACAGTTTAGAAATCTTTTTCTGATGCAAATGATCATTCTTATTATGAAATTCATTTGTGTTTTGTTTTGAGTCACCAAGGGAAAAAGAATCTTCAGTACTTGTCTTATTTATGTTGGATTTCTTTTTAGCACTACTTGATAATTTTAAGTCGGTTAATGGGGAATCACATCTTGCTTTCTGCAAACCAAATTCCTCTTTTTCTGAAATGCTATCAACACATTTAGAAGATTTTTTCTTAACACATAATTCATTTTCACTTGATGGGCATTTTGACATGACACCAATATTACTGCCTAAGTTAAGCATTGTGTTTAAAACAGAGTCTGTGTCAAGTAACGACTCTTCTCCTTCTGAAGCTGTACTTTCACATTGTTCAGTCTTTACACACAGTTTCTCATCTGGTGTCCTACAGTCTGAAGCTTCGTGATCCTCTGAGGTCACAGATCGGACTCTATTCTTGGAAATACGTAACTGTGTCAATTCATCAAGGGTCTGACTATCGGCACCATTCACAACAGGGTCTACACCAAACACAATGATGTCACTACCAATCTGATCCTCCACGCTGTGACTACAGTTACTGAATGACACTTGCCCAACAGAGTCAGAACCTTTGTCATCAGCAACAGGTGTATTCAATCCACTCCTGCCTGCTGGTGCTTTATCGCTCAAATTTGTTTTATCATTTGTAGTTAATTGGGACTTTGGTTTGTCAACACAGTCAGCATTAGGATTACTATCTTCTAAATGTTTGTCAGCATCATCAGAGTGACATGGAATGACTTTTTTAATATTTCCAGTCCTAATTGGCGATGGGGATTCTGCATCACGTTCTTCAGTAAATGTTGTATTGTTCTCCATACCTGTTGACTTCTTATTTGTATTTTCTTGACAGTCATTTGTCATGACTTTGTTGTAATACTGTTTTTGATTTTCCCTTAGCCTATTCGATTGTTGTTTTTGTATTTGGACATAAGACAAAAAGGAATCCATAAAGGAAGATGAAGAAGATTTGGTTGTGTTAGTTGTGTCGGACTGAGATGAGCTAACAGCACTGTCCTTGCTTCTAGTGCTAGTCGGGCTTGCTGTGAAGGCTGGTATCGGATACTGAACCTTACAGCTACTGGATGACACTTGAGATCTAGACACAGGGACATGGGTGCTTTGAGGCTTTATGTCAGCGATGTATGTCTGTGATCCACATGTCTTACTATTATTGTTTATGTTTACTTCTCTCACGAATGCATTTTCCTTGAACTGTAGTGCATGTTTCCTACAATCTTTTGCTGAATTTTTTGAAGAAATTCTAATTTTACTATTTACCTTTTCATGAGAATTGTTACTACAGTTGTAGACATGTGTACAACTGTGTTCACTGTTTGCTGTCATGTCTGGTTTTATGTCAACATCAGCATTGATATTGCTATTTTGTAATCTTGATAAATTCATTTCTTTTGTAGACTCTGAATTATGCAATGTACAGTTTGTCTTTCCAGATGAATCAGCAACTGTACCATCATCTGAATCACATTCTGTCTTCACTTGTAAAATAGGGACTGAATCAGAAACTCTGGATATTGATTCCTTCATTACTGTTCTGTCACTGACAGCCATATGAATGTTTTTAGGTTTGGGTTCATATTCCTTGGAAGATGAATATTTATTGAATGTATGATACATAGAATCATTCATCAGAGGTTTAGGTTTTTCACTCATTATTCTTTCTTTCTTGATTCTCCAATGTTTACTTGAATATCTACTTTGGGAAATAACATACTGAGCCATTTTCTCCAAAACATCACTGCTATGAACAGGAACATGTCGGATAAATTCACGAAATGAGTAACAAGCCTTTGCACAATATTTACACACAAACTGTTCTGAACCATAATGCTGTCTCTGATAAAATGAAGCATTCTGCAAATGATTAGTCACAATGTGTAAAACCAGGTTGGTCTGCTGCAGAAATTTCAGATCACACTCAACACAGTGGAATCTTTCAGTCTCTTGTAGAGGTTCCGTCTTGCAATTTACTTCCTCTTTCACTTCTTGAGATGTACTTTCTGCACCCATTTTCCCAAATAATCTTGGCTGTGATGTTTTCTGTTCTTTGTAATCAAATTTGTTTTGTCTTTCAGTTTTAATCGACAACTGTAAGTTGACATTCTGCTGGTTTGTCTTTCGTCCTGTTTGACCTCTTCTCGAAATGCTTTTTCCTGCATGGCTTGATTTTTTATTGCATTTCTTACCATAACTTGACCAGTGTCTTCCAGAACCATCACTACTGTCGGAGTCTTCCTCTGTAGCTGTGCCATAATTAAGTCGTTTGAAGTTGACATGCTTGACACTTCTCTTCAACTTTCGTCTCCTGCCACTGCTCCAGTGAACCACACCTGACCGTGGGTTGAAATCATCGTCAGACGTCAAGTCGGTGTTATCCGAATCACTTAACATTCTCTTTCTTTTACACGAAGTTACCTTAATTTCATTTTCACTGCTCTCATCATCATATTCTGTTGTATTCATATCAACTTCGAAATCTTCCTCTTCATCCTCTTCATCAGATGTAAAATCACCATTTACCAACCGAGACTGCCAGGCTTTTGCTGCAGCAAGTTTTGCAGCTTTTACAGCCTCCTCATCCTCCGCTGGGATCTGTTTTGGAGGTTTGCTTATACACAGCTGATACATGTGAGCTGGGTTGCCTGTTTTATCTGCAACATCAACATCAGAAGAAGAACGTAATGTCAAAAATGCATTGCGATTTGAGCACATTTCCTTGAAAAGTGGCCGAAGATATGGGTACTCATCATCAATTCTTATACACTTAACCATTAAACTTTTTTCCTGATTAAATGAATCTGATAGAAACAAACGTGTTTTTGAGAGATCTTGCTTTCTAGGTTTCCGTTCTGACAAACCATACTTGTCATCTTCTAGTCGTACATAAGACACGGATGGGATGTTTTTCAACTGAACACATGGATTGGGTTTAGGCCTACCATTCAAAATTACAGGACTAGAATTAATCACATCATCTGTATGCATCCTTGTATTTTCTGAGGGCCCTTCATCTTTTCCAGATGAAGATTCCAGCATGTCTCTACCCAATAAATTGTCTGATGTCCGCTTACTGAATTTGGTAATGATTTTTTTCTTTGCACATGGTTCTGAAGTGTCGTGTTCAGAAGAGTATGTCACTGACATCAAACTTGTTCTTAACATTCTTTCCGGAACATGGCAAATGTCTACCATGTGTTTGTATATGTACCTCCTCTGTGTGAACGATTTATTACAGGCTGTACACGTGAATATTTTATTTTTATCTGTGTGTATTTTCATATGGGCCAGACAGTTGGATCTGTCTCTGAAAGCACGTTCACAGTATGGGCAAAGATAGGGTTTTTCGCCAGTGTGGGTGTACATGTGGGTCTTCAACATAAATGCTTGACTGAAATGTTTTCCACAGTCACTGCACGTTGTCTGCTTCTTGTACTGACTCTTTCTGACAGGGTCGTGCCTCACATGTGAAATCATGTGAGCGTGGTATGCTAGGTGAGTTACAAATTCACTCTTACATTCTCGACAGGTGAGTTTCTTCTCTCCACTTAAGGATTGTTTTCTAGTACAGACAAACAATGGTAACCGTGTTTCTGACATATCTGACCGTTGAGGCTTTTCTTCTAAATTTGTTTTACCTGATAAAGGATTAACAATAGGCTGCAATTGACCAGTGTCCATGGAATGAGTCGTTGATGACTCTGTTATAAAAAAGTCATTTGCCTCATTTGAACTGGTCATTTGATTAAAAAGACAGCTATTTCCAGGAACCGGATTGGCTATTTGAGTCATCACTTTTGTATCAACCTTTTGATTGGTCATTACATCAACATGATTCTTGTTTTCATTCACTAGATGGGATGAAGATGG
The DNA here is from genome assembly GCA_016106625.1 of Dracogyra subfuscus. Lineage (NCBI taxonomy): Eukaryota > Metazoa > Mollusca > Gastropoda > Neomphalida > Peltospiridae > Dracogyra > Dracogyra subfuscus. The sequence goes on from JAECMU010301381.1 coordinate 18,209, forward strand.
CATATTCTGTTGGGATTTAACTTCACTGCTAGATGCCATATTCATTGTCATCTTATTACTTTCTTTTGCATTAAAGACTGTATAATATTTACTGCAATTGGCACTTGCACTAGGTGAAGGTGACAAGACTTTTGGACTCATGTATGGACTGATGGATGAGTTCACTAAAGGCATCAAGACATTTGATGTTATCACGTTTTGACTAGAAGCTATCATATTATGATGTTCAAGTACTGGCTTAGATGCAGCAGCCAGTACATTCAAATTTGTATGATTATCAACTGAAACACTTGAACTTTTCATATCCATGGATGATGATAATGATGAAAGCTCTTTGGTTGTCATAGGAACATCTGTGACTGAAGATGGAATACCCATCCTAATGGGCACATTCATTCTTGAAGATAGAAACTCCTTTGCCATGATGGTTTTAGGCGGTATTTCATTAGGTGTGGTGCTAACTTGGTCAGTGGGTACATTCTGTCTAACACTGCCACCACCAGCAGTAGCCGATGCTGTTCCAGCGTGCAGTGAACCACTTGAATGTGATACACACTGGATCCTTTTCACTTCAGGTCGAATTGCAACTGGCCTGTGTATGACATGACCTTTCATTCCTTGGGAGGCTGGCAGGTTCACTGCTTTAATTTCATCTTTCTTAATGTTACAGTATTGATAAGAAGGCTTGCCAGATATACAGTTTACCTTGATTGTTGAAAAACCACAACGATCCTGTTTCACATTGGTGAATGGTTTACCAGAAACAGACTTACGTTGTACCATCACTTGTTTTGTCAGATTAGCCGTTTGTTTTGACAGAGCTTGGGTCGGCACCATTGTTCGAACCATCCTCCCTGCATTCTGCATTCGTTGCTGATTAGGTGTCAGCTTCAGTGGAACACGTGATTGAAATGGAACAAACGTGATCAATGGATTTGATGTTTTGCCCGTAGCTGCAACAGTTTTCTTACCTACAAAAAAGCAAAAAACAAACATAAAATGTATAAATATGTGTTCAAAAGAAATATTTAATATTTAACTTAGATTCTAAGAATAATACAATACTAAAAGTAAATATATTGAAAAAGTCTAACCCTTTTAAGTCACTTAGTAAGTGTGTGTGTTGTTGGGGGTAGGTGGGTGGGTGGCGTAATCAATACCCAGTAATTTCAATTTGGCTTAACACAAAAGAAAAGAATGCATCCACCGACATCAAAACAATATTTTCCTCAAATCTTTTATCCTATTAAACTCCACATTTGATTGCCTCTTCATTTTGGGAGATCTATTTTTGTATATGTAGGATAAATGTTTTTACAGCAAAAATTTCATTTCAAACTTCGAAGAGCAGACAATATTCTTCACTATGCATTGCCGTTTTATTTGTATGTCTTAACCAATTGTTTTACATATTGCACATCAAGTTTTAAAATATTGATCATTTCCGAAACAGGTTTTTTCTTCTTTTTATTAAAAGTATTAACTGAAAACAATAAAAATAAAGTAAAGTAAAGTAAAGTAAAGTAAAGTAAAGTAAAGTAATAAAATAATAATAATAATTGTTAGTATCAACTGGTAAAGAACTAATGAATTCCATATTTAATTTTTTTTTCTTCTTTAAAATTCAAAGCAAAACTGATTTTAACAACTTTCTTGATCCCTGTCGGTGGGCCCATAAGGCTATTTCTCATTCCAGTCAGTCCATCACAACCGGTATATCAAAGTATGTGGTAGATGCTGTCCTGTCTATGGGATGATGCATATGAACAATCCCTTACTACTAATGGAAGAATGTAGTGGGTTGCCCCAATAGTCAATGTGTATTTTTGTGCTGGGGTGTCGTTAAACATTCGGTGTCGTAGACATCCAATAGCCAATGACTGATAACTCAATATGCTCTAGTGGTGTTATTAAAGAAAACAATATTTTTCTTAGTACACACATACTACACAATATTTGTGTCTATTATCATATACCACCACCAAAGATTTCATAAATGAAGTGAATGTCACTAAATCGCCTCGGTGGTATATTAAATCAATATTTTGTATTTTGTTTTGAGGTTTTTTAATTCTTGACTTAATGAATGAATGCCGATTTAATTTGTTTTGTTTTTTTAAATAAATAAGATTTACATTAGAAAGTTTCCAGTCCAATGGAAAATAGAAACACAATGACGTTAAGAAGTGAATTAGCACTCCATATTCTTTGGTTAGTAATTATATTAATGTGTTGTTAATATAATTATTGGGTCCATTGGATTTAAAAATAACAAGAAAATTCAAAATATATTGCACCTCAGTTTATACCAGTTGGCAATGAATGAATGTTTAATGATACCCCAGCACGAAAAATACATCAGCTATTGGGGGTCGACCTATGGTAAATACCAGTTGGGATGCCATCAAGTTATTTATTAATAAGCATTTTGAGTACTGCTAAAGCAATACATTGTCCATCACTGGGCCAAAATTTTGTTTTCATTTATTAAAGTCCGATCTGTAATTACCATTAGCTTCCCCCCACACATTTTGTCTAGACAGAAATCATGAAAAAACCTTTACTGCAGGTAGATTAGATGTGAGGTGCCACACTTTCTATTGCTGTATGTCCTGGGTGGGTTGAAACACTGCTTATATCAGTTTTATTAGTAAACGTTAACATTATCAGCAATAGGAATTGATTTGGTCCATTAGAACCTACAAGAGGAATAGAAGGATGTGATGTAATCTAACATTGTCATGACATGATTGTGATAGGGTATAAAGCAATCATCATAACATCATACTACTTTTGTCACGTACATTACAATGTCATCTGCTTAAATTTTAAACCAAGATATTACTTCTGTTTTATGCTGAATTCTTGTAAACATCAGTTTACAACACCTGGCATTTGCAGTAACAAGGGTACATCAGACATGTAGTTGTGTGATTAATGTTGTAAACAAGGGCTTGTCAATTGTGTTTGATGTTTTAAAAGGGTTTTCAGCTGTGACTAATGTTGTAAATAAAGGTTTAACCATTTATCATTTATTAATGAACAGGAGTTACCAGTTTTATGATTAATATAATACACATTTATCAGTTGAGATTAATGTTGTAAACAAGATTTATCGCTTGTGTCATTTTAACAAGAGTTTATCACTGTTGTGTGATTAATACCATAAAAG
>JAECMU010301406.1:1935-12346 GCA_016106625.1 Dracogyra subfuscus
CGAGTTTTATTCTATTTTAGAGGGTATTTCACCATTTCAAAGTCAAAGACTCATGTTTCACTCAATTGTAACTTTATCAAAATGTGTTACAGGTTTGTAAATTAAACTAAACTTAAAGTTAATTTGCATGAACTGAAACTAGGGTATGTCCCTTTAACATCCTGTAAATATTTTACATACCAAAGGCCATGAGGGGCATGATGACCCACAGCTCGTGGTTGTGTATGAAGCTAGTGTAGTGACTGATGATCTTGTTGTGATCCAACTGATTGGCCCAGAAAATCTCCTTCTACAATAGAAAATGCACTGCGTCATCAAAATATACACTTTGAACATCACTACGGTACCTGATAATAAAGTTGTGAACACTGCCCAAAGGAGCCACTGTACCAAGTTTCAGAATACACTTTGAACATCACTATCTGATAATAAAGTTGTGGACACTGCCCAAAGGAGTCACTGTACCAAGTTTCAGAATACACTTTGAACATCACTATCTGATAATAAAGTTGTGGACACTGCCCATAGGAGCCACTGTACCAAGTTTCAGAATACACTTTGAACATCACTATCTGATAATAAAGTTGTAGACACTGCCCAAAGGAGTCACTGTACCAAGTTTCAGAATATACTTTGAACATCACTATCTGATAATAAAGTTGTAGACACTTCCCAAAGGAGTCACTGTACCAAGTTTCAGAATACACTTTGAACATCACTATCTGATAATAAAGTTGTGGACACTTCCCAAAGGAGTCACTGTACCAAGTTTCAGAATATACTTTCAACATCACTATCTGATAATAAAGTTGTGGACACTTCCCAAAGGAGCCACTGTACCAAGTTTCAGAATACACTTTGAACATCATTATCTGATAAGCAGGTTGTGGACACTGCCAAAAAGGGTCACTGTACCAAGTTTCAGAACTGTTAAAAACGAGTTTCAGAAGAAGCTGATGAAAACTCCAGGAAAAGGCTTTCAAATGTTCAAAGTTAAACATCAATCATACTTTAATTTTAATTTAATAACAATTAAAAAAATTGTTTTGGAATATCTCTCTATCAAGTTTCATGAGACTGCCAAGAGAATGACTAAATCAAATTTCAAAACAATCCAATACAAATTCTAGAAGACACTTAATAATAATAATAAAAAATAAAATTTAATATCTCTCTATAAAGTTTCATGAGACTGCCAAGAGAATGACTAAATCAAACTTCAGAACAACAATCCAATCAAAACTCTATTATAAGATGGATTTTGAAATATTCAATATTCAACATCGACTCAATATTATTTATTTTTTAAACCCACATTTTGGAACATCTCTCTATGTTTCAGAGCAATCCAATGAAAATCTAGGAGAAAGTAAGTTGACAGACTGACTGATGGACAGACAGATGTCATATGCTGGATCATTTTATTTAAATTTTTCTTCTTTTTTTTTTTCTTTTTTTTTATTTAACGACGCACTCAACACATTATAATTACGGTTATATCGGCGTCGGACATATTGTGATGTTGAGAAAAAACCCAGTGGTTAGCTGACAGGGATCGATCCTAGACCAAACGCTCATCAGGCGGGCACTGTACCACTGGGCTATGCTGCCCGCTATATGCTGTATCAGGAGTGGGAACAGCTGAACTGTAAAAAGTAGGAAATCTAGAGAGGTCTCGGAAATTCTTGAAATCCTAGGCTAAAATCTGAGCCATCCGACACATTTTGGAAGAAAGGACGATTAGAATACGAGGAAATGCAAAGTGACATGAGAGGAACACAGCTGATCCAAGGAGAATTCCCATCCCTGCTGGATAAAACAGTTGATCTTTTTAAAAATATGAAAGACATTAATTATACATGTACTTGTAGAAGAAGAAAATCCAAGTGCTCAGATTCCAAATCGATTTTCTTCACAGCAATCAACATCTTGGAAGGAAGGTGTTTTGCAAGGAAAATTGTTGCCGCATTGTTGTGACCTTTTCCTGAAAAATACCCAGGAACCTTTCATAAAAACCAGTCAGGGTTTCAGATACATACTCAGTTAATAAGCCACATGTACAATCACAAGCTTAGGTCTCACTACACAGTTTATTTCCAGGTGAGAGTTCATTCATGACGGTCCACTATATTAGTTCCTAATATACGTCTTAGCTGAAACAGGTGGAGATAACTCCATTTCAGATGGCGCGACGATCAACTGGGTCCCAGAAACCTGGTTTGTCTCTGACTGGCTTCAGGTTATAAACGACCAACTGAGTGACTTTATAGTCCGAGTTTGTTGGACCCTGACAAGTGACGCGCCACCTCTTTTATTATCTCCCCTGTTCTGAGCTACGATGCCCATTGTGACCTATGTTGTGGTTCATATATTCACTTCTAGTAATTGGGGAAGAATTAAAACAATTTGTATGTTTAATGGTATGCCTTGCTGGACTTTGCCTGTTATTTTGTAATATTGTGCACTGACTTTTTGGGACATGGGTGTATAGCGGAAGAGTTGATGGGTGTGAATGGGCTCCTGAACGAGCTGTTAGGACCGGTACTACAGCCAGATGCCGTCATATAGCAAACAACTGAGATGGAAATGTTGTCAATTTTGGAGTGAAAATAAATGCTTATATAATGTATGTTTACAACAGTGTATGTTGTTAATGCCAACAAGAACCCATTCTATTGACAATCTTCATTTGAAGTTGGTCAATTTAACATGGATTTCAATGGAAGATGACATCTGTGTAGTGAGACCGTCTCTATAAACAGGCATTCTGAGAGTAATGCTAAAGCAACACATGTCCCCTACCAGGCCAAACAAAAAACAATTATTTCCCAAGTTCTGTGAAAAATTAATAAATCACCATACGGTGAAACTTGTTCTGTATCATTACATGGTAATGCTATATGTATACACAAATTTCCAGCTCAATGTCTTGAAGCATTTTCTAAAGAAAAGTAAGAAAAACGTCTTTTCTTTTAATGTCCTACAATGTAAATGCAAGGGCTATAACTCCATGAATAATGGATACATCACCATGACAGTCAAACTTGATCTGTAACAGGACATAGTAAAGATACATTTTGTATACACAAATTCGCAGCTAAATATCTTAAGGCATTTTTTAAACAAAAGTCAGGAAAACTTTCTTTTTTTTGTATGCCCTACAATGTAAATGCAAGGGCTGAATAATGGATAAATCACCATGACAGTCAAACTTGATCTGTAACAGGACATGGTAAAGATATACACAAATTTCCAGCTCAATATTTTGAGGCATTTTTCAAAGAAAAGTTGGGACATTTTTGGTGAGTATATCTCAAGTACAAGGGCCGTTAGAACATGGTATGTCAAAAATGGGCAAATCACCATGAGAGTCAAACTTGATGTGTACGTAAGACAACATGAGCTGAACTGTTTTAACGTGTGCATATAATACAGACGTTTCACAAACCCTTATCATGGGCTTAACCTCTAACTTTACCAGTGATCAAACCCTGGCCAGGAACAGGAAGGGGGCATAAGTTTGAGGTGGGCAGAATTAGCTGATACATCCAATAACAGTGTACAGTTCATAACAGTCAACATCACTTACCAATAACAGTGTACAGTTCATAACAGTCAACATCACTTACCAATAACGTGTACAGTTCATAACAGTCAACATCACTTACCAATAACAGTGTACAGTTCATAACAGTCAACATCACTTACCAATAACAGTGTACAGTTCATAACATTCAACATCACTTACCAATAACAGTGTACAGTTCATAACAGTCAACATCACCTACCAATAACAGTGTACAGTTCATAACAGTCAACATCACTTACCAATAACAGTGTACAGTTCATAACAGTCAATATCACTTACCAATAACAGTGTACAGTTCATAACAGTCAACATCACTTACCAATAACAGTGAACAGTTCATAACAGTCAACATCACTTACCAATAACGTGTACAGTTCATAACAGACAACATCACTTTTCAATACCAGTGTACAGTTCATAACAGTCAACATCACTTACCAATAACAGTGTACAGTTCATAACAGTCAACATCACTTACCAATAACGTGTACAGTTCATAACAGTCAACATCACTTACCAATAACAGTGTACAGTTTATAACAGTCAACATCACTTACCAATAACAGTGTACAGTTCATAACAGTCAACATGACTTACCAGTAACAGTGTACAGTTCATAACAGTCAACATCACTAACCAATAACAGTGTACAGTTCATAACAGTCAACATCACTTACCAATAACAGTGTACAGTTCATAACAGTCAACATCACTTACCAATAATGTGTACAGTTCATAACAGTCAACATCACTTACCAATAACAGTGTACAGTTCATAACAGTCAACATCACTTACCAGTAACAGTGTACAGTTCATAACAATCAACATCACTTACCAATAACAGTGTACAGTTCGTAATGGCTAATATTGACTTCAAACTGTTCCGGGTTGCTTGACATGTTGCTATTATCTTGTGAGCCTTTTGAATTTTCAGGATCTCGAGTGGACTTCAAAAAAAAAAAAAAAGAGAAGAAAAAAAAAAAAGTTTCACAAACAAGAAATTTACAATTCCAGTTACATTGTATGTGATAAAAAGCCAACATTTTGTTTTTAAAATTTCAATTAGCAATATATCTCATCAACTGAAAATTGATTAGTAACTACTGTTTAATTTTTAAACATTATGTAGTGATCTCTAAAACTTGCAGGGCCGAGACGTAGCCCAGTGGTACAGCGCTCACTCGATGCGTGGTCGGTCTGTGATCGATCCCCATTGGTGGGCCCTTTGGGCTATTTCTCGTCACAGCCAGTGCACCACGACTGGTATATCAAAGGCCGTGGTATGTTCTATCCTGTCTGTTGGATGGTGCATATAAAAGATCTCTTGCTGCTAATCGGAAAGAGTAACCCATGAAGTGGTGACAGTGGGTTTCCTCTCTCAATACCTGTGTGGTCCTTAACCATATGTCTTATGCCATATAACCGTACATAAAATGTGATGAATGCGTCGTTAAATAAAACAATTCTTTCTTCTAAAACTTGCGGCACAATATTGAACAAAATGTTAGTGATAAATCTGTGCATGGACATGAAGAATAACTGGTTACCATAAAATCTGTGCATGGACATGAAGAATAACTGGTTACCATAGAATCTGTGCATGGACATGAAGAATAACTGGTTACCATAAAATCTGTGCATGGACATGAAGAATAACTGGTTACCATAAAATCTGTGCATGGACATGAAGAATAACTGGTTACCATAAAATCTGTGCATGGACATGAAGGTTACCATAAAATCTGTGCATGGACATGAAGAATACCTGGTTACCATAGAATCTGTGCATGGACATGAAGAATAACTGGTTACCATAAAAAATAAAATGTCTCTGGCCAGATCAAATTTCCAGAACTGATGCCATGATGGCTTGCACTATAAAAAGGTGGGTATATTTAGAGTGTTTTATGACCTCCACACCTGTCTTGGTCCATCTTCAATGCCTTGCATGGTACCCTATTTATTTGCCTTTACATTTTGCATATAGCCAAGGCAATTTTTAGTACCGGGTACCTTAACTTTCGCTACACCACGGGTGCAGTCTCTGTGTATTTCGCTGCACCCACCTGGCATCCTCGTCCTCTGCCCCTAATAAAGCTGATCTGACCCATGGCACTAACTAACGACCGCCGGTAGTACGAGTGCATAGTAGGTGGTTACAAGTGCCTCTTAACAATGCCAGAAAGTAGCTACTGAACACTCTCCGGAGTGGTCAGACTAAGCCCACAGCTAAAAGCTGATGGGGAATGGCAGGTGTGTGGCACAGATAGCCATACGAGACAAGCACATGTCGTGATTGGAGAGACAAGGACTGGGATGTGGATGTGGACAGTGAAAGAGGTTGAAAGATAGGAGTTGTTGCCAGATCGGGAAGAAATGAGATGGAATTCAAAGGTGAGAAAGGAAAGGGTGCAGTGGGATAAAAACAAAACAAAACAAAAACACACACACTTACTAATGGAGTGTAAATACTGCGATCAAAAGGCCTGGATGAGGGGGTCTCAATCACGTTAGCCTTGGTACATGTGCAGTTCTGTGAAAGATAAAACAAATACACATCAACCATAAAACACATATTTTAATAATTAATAAATGTATGCATATAAAGACAAAGTGATATATTAAAAAAAGGTTACTTAAAAATAAATAAAAATATGTTCAAATCTGAAGTTATACTGGCAGGATACATAGAGGATTCGTCATGAGTATTTTATTTATGCAGAGCCTCGACAAATACCAATTAACATAGACTCGGTTGATATTTTCCATATTAAAAAACACGAGTAACGAAATCTATTTATCCTATAAGAATAACATTATAATAACTTATTTGTTAAATCACAGTACTAAAGTCGCCGCCATCAATAATATGACGTCATCACGATTAGCACAAATTAGTTTGACGTCACGCATTTTAAACAAATCTTTGAAAACGTTACGCTCAGGTACACAGGTCTTGTTGGCGTGTAAGCAAATGATCCATTGATAGCAACAAATTACCTAGACCTTACAAATTTGCATACCATTATTAACCGGGTTGATAAAGTAAATTATTACATGGGTTTATGACATGGATGTCATGGGTAAGTTATAGGATAAATGTATATATTATTATTTAGATTTAAAAACAAACACTGAAAAAAATAGTGTAAATGTATAAAGTGTATATCAACAAGATTTTAACAAATAGGAAGGAAGGAAATGTTTTATTTAACACACAGCAGGCAGTATAGCCCAGTGGTACAGTGCCCGCCTGATGCGCGGTCGGTCTAGGATCGATCCCCGTCAGCTAACCACTGGGGTTCTCTTGATATAACCATATGTCCGACGCCGATATAACCGTAATCATAATGTGTTGAGTGCGTCGTTAAATAAATAAATAAAAAAAATTATATATATTTAACACACTCAAAATTTATCTAGTTATATACGGCATCCATTTAAAAAAAAAAATAGAAGACATATTTATTTTATGTTGGCAACTATTGTAAGATAAAAAATTAAAAATGTAGGTTTTCCCCAAAATGCTTGTTTTTCATCTACTGGATGGGAGAAAAATAATCCTCCATTATGTATCCATGTGGGACAGGGCTATTCCACCCTCGGGTACATAATATGATGTCCGGAACTCGGCAAGCCTCGTCCCTGACAACAAATTACATTAATGTATGTACCCTCGGGTGGAATAGCCCTGTCCCACATGGACACATACATGTATGAAGGATTCTTTTAGTCTCACAATGCAATTTAAAACAAAATTGTGAAACGACCACCTGACGGCAATTTAAAGCTTTTTTCTCTTTTTTTTAACGACGCACTCAACACATTATAATTACGGTTATATCGGTGTCGGACATATCGTCATGTCGAGAGAAAAAACCAGTGGTTAGCTTACGGGGATCGATCCTAGACCGACCGCGCATCAGGCGGGCACTGTACCATGCACTGGGCTATGCTGCCCGCTACAATTTAGAGCCTGCCATGGAAATTTAAAACAAAGAGACACCTTTGAAGCAAACAGATGACTAAAACATTACATTAATGTTCTATACTGGCACATAAAAAAATAAAATAAAAATAATGATGCACTCAACACATTTTATTTACGGTTATATAGCGTCAGACATATGATTAAGGACCACACAGATTTTGAGAGGAAACCTGCTGTCACCACTTCATGGGCTACTCTATCTGATTAGCAGCATGGGATCTTTTATTTGCACTTCCTACAGGCAGGATAGCACAAACCATGGCCTTTGTTGAACCAGTTATGGATCACTGGTCAGTGCAAGTGGCTTAATTACACCTACCCATTGAGCTTTGCGAAGCACTCACTCAGGGTTTGGAATCGGTATCTGGATTAAAAATCCCATACCTCAACTAGGATTCGAACCCATTACCTACCAGCCTCTAGACCGATGGCCTAACCACGACACCACCAGATGTAAACATTTTGCCATCATTGCGGAGCTTTACCGATTGCATTTTTGTACCATTGGTGATGTCCCCGACCTATGGCAATTTATTATATATCAGCAAAAGCAATTGCCGTCTGTGCTAGGGATGGGACAATTATTCAATATTACCGAAAACCATCGTTTTAGCCCCACCGTTTGGTGCGCTTTTTCCCAATCTGTGAACCACAGTTCATTTTTTTTTTTTTTTTTTTTTTTTAAATGGTACAGGTACATGTATAAACGTTTCCACACATTGCTGGTAATTATAATCCTAGTGGCCCAATCACAACATTCAGTTCCCTTAAACTGGACATGTTTGCATGGGCCATCCTGAAGAGAACACACAAATTTCTTGCCAGGACCATAAAAAACATGTAACATCCCAAAATAAGGACTTATATGTACTTCAGTGATTAATCCACTGAGAGAATAAACATTTTATGTAGGTTTCGTCTCAATGTTAAAGAGACATACCCTAGTTTTTAAACACTAAGACATAGCTTTGACTGTTAGAGGTGTTTTTTTATAACTGAAATTATACTTTACTTAAATTTTATTGTTTAAAGTATCCATTTCCGTACATTCAAAGTGTTTTTGGTCATCCTGATGTTTTTTAATATCACAAAATGCATTTCTCATATTTCTTTAAAAGGCACGTATGGACGAAGGGTATGGACCAAAATTCAAAAACAGAGGTGGAAAAAACAAACAGAAACAAAAACCCTGTCTCATCCCTAAATCAATGCCATCATTAAGTTTGAGCTCTGTTATTCTCCTTGTCTACACTAAGTCTTATAAATTGTATACTATATGGCTCCAAAATAGTGAGTTACAGCAATGTACTACAGGCCTTGACGTTAAGTTTTTCCAGTGGTAGCCCACCGGGCTACTAGGTTATAAAATCTAGTAACCCTCAGTAAAAATTGGTAGCCCCTTAACTTGATAAAAGGAGAAAAAACTCAAAGTTATATATTTGTTATTTAAACATGTTGTTTTAGGGTGGTTGTTTTTTTAAATTATGAGCAATATACTGGGAAATGTTTTAATTTAAAAAAAGAAACACTTCATACGGTTTTCACGTACAGAACTTAGTCCGAACGGACGTAGAAAGAAAATATGATTCTTAAGAAAAATATTTTAATGTGCTAATCGTACTATCATGAAGATCGATACTTAAAATGGCTTTAACTATCTTTAATAGGTGTTATTTCGAAGAATCTTAACAAAACTTGCTTCTAAAACAATAGCAGTTTTTATTGATGACAATAAACATGTAAATGCCGTGAGCCAGACAGGGGATCGCCACGTGTGTTTGTGTTATCACGTGACACGACCAGATGCCATTTTGAACGAGGATATTATGCAAAGCAATAGTAAACGATAATGAGATTTAATTTAAAATAATTTGTAAGAAAGATTAATAATTGTAACATTGAAAACATTCGTCAGTTTATACATATCTTTAACATAATAATAGATTTTAATTTTGTAAAGAATAATCTGATAATCTGCATAAGTAGCCTAGAAGAAAATAAACAGCGATTGAGTTATGGTTTAGTTTAGACTTCAGCTGGCGGCAAATACATTGTAGTCTTGATAATACAAGGCATTAGTTATAAGTTGGCGTCAAAACAACGGGCTGTATTGTTGATTGTCAAAATGACTCAACCGCCAACTGTTGGTCAGACTAGGGGAGCAATTAACAGTTCCAGCAGCTCGTGGCAGTTAAAAACACATGGACGCACATGGAAGGGTGGAATTTCAGACACCGATGACTTAAACGTCTTGCTGATTGTGGAGTGACTGGACATGTCAAAACATCTGGTAGCCCAGCGGACTACCGGGGTTAGACAACTGGTAGACCGGGTGATAAATTGGTAGCCAAAACACTCCGGGCTACCGCTAAGGTCGAGCCCTGTACTACATAGTTGAAGAAGAACTCACAGACACCAAGAAAGACATTGACGCTGACACTGACGATAACTATTGGGCACCAGCATCAAATTGTATACAGAACCAAAACACAACCTATGGGCTTACTGCACCTGAAAGTAATGAAAACAAAACAAGATGCTTTTATTACTGTAACAATTAAATGTTATCTTTTAATCCTAAATCATACTGACAACTTTTCACATGATTAATCTTGACACAATAATAATTAATACATTGTACTGGTAAATAAAGTTACAAATTCATAACATAATTCAATTAATCAGGGTGCGCACTTAACGGTCGCCCGATCGCCCCTGGCGACTTAAAACGACGACGGGCGACTGAAAACCCACAGTAAGGTTGCCTGCCTGGCGACCGATTTTTTCTTCTTTTTTAATTAATATAAATAAAAGTACAGCTATGTAGCCT
>JAECMU010301423.1:0-10541 GCA_016106625.1 Dracogyra subfuscus
ACAAATTAATAATTAATTAATAATACTGATGTGTAAACATACCTGACAAAATGATCTTCCTAAAAACTAACAAACAAAAAACTAATAGAAAAGGCGAGTTTAAAAACTTACACTCAATGACAGGACATCGTGTCATCATTATTTAGCTTCCTATTCAGTCGGGGTTTTTAAAATAATCGTATCGTATTTGCACTTCATATCTGGTTTTATAGGTACAATTGTTTAAAAAAAAAAATCAAATATGACCAGATGCATTGGTAATCATCAAACTTAAATACGAAGAAACGAACGAATAAATGAATGAATGAATGTTTAACGATAACCCAGCACAAAAAATACGCATCGGCTGTTGGGTGTAATTTTTTTCATTTCAACTTATTTTCGTGCTTATATCCAGTTAGGTTTTAAAATTACATGTTCATTTAAAACAAAAACAAAAAAACTAAACAATTAATAATGGCTTGAGGAAGGGTCGCCCTCTTTGCACGGCATTATTTTTTGTTTCATACTTATTTTCGTGCCTATATCCAATTAAGGTTCAAGCACGATGTCTTGGGCACACACTTGTGCTGTGTGTTCAGGATATCAGACAGAGGAACATTGGTGGTTAATGAGAGAAACGTCTACGTAGATGAGTTGTTAAACTCACTCTGGGTGGGAGCCGGTATCGGGATGCGAACTCTGTACCCACCAGCATTACGTCCAGTGGCTTAACCACTTCATCACTAAGGAATGTACATCATTATTGTAATCGATGTTATTATACAAGTCTCAACAATTTGTATAGCGATACTATTATAAATGGTGAATCATACTGTATATTATATATATATTATAGTTTGGTTTGGTTTGTTTAACGACATCACTAGATCACATTGATTAATTAATCATCGACTGTTGGATGTAAAACACATAGTTATCAAAGGAAACCCGCTACAATTTGTTTTCTAATGCAGCAGGGGATCATTTATATGCACGTTCCCACAGACAGGAAAGCAGGATTGAACCACCTCTGTAGATCCATTCAATTGATTGTTGTTTTTTCTCGTTTCAACCAGTATACCACAACTGGTCGAAAGCCGTGGTATGCAAGCACCACAAGCGAGCACTCAACCAACTGAGCTAAATCCCGCTCCATAAATATTACAAATGCTTTCACTGATATTTATTAACCGCCACTTACGAACACCTAATAGCATCACTGTTTTATCAGTGATTTGTGAGTGTTGTCATTGTATCTGTAGTTTCCAATGATCTCTGTCCTGTGCTACCGGTCTCGGTGGCGTCATGATTAGGTCATCGGTCTACAGGCTGGTAGGTACTGGGTTCGGATCCCAGTCGAGGCACGGTATTTTTAATCCAGGTACCGACTCCAAACCCTGAGTGAGTGATCCGCAAGGCTCAGTGGGTAGGTGTAAACAACTTGCACCGACCAGTGAACCATAACTGGTTCAACAAAGACCATGGTTTGTGCTATCCCGCCTGTGGGAAGCGCAAATAAAAGATCCCATGCTGCCTGTCGTAAAAGAGTAGTCTATACAGTGTCATAATGACCATATGTTTGACGTGCAATAGCCGATGATAAGATCAACACCAACAAAAAGGTGCTCTAGTGGCGTCGTTAAATAAAACATTTACTTTTTTCTGTCCTGTATTAGTTTTGATTTGGTTAACTAGTCTTGGTGTGGCAGTCCTCTGTGGCGGTGAAAAGGATGAAATTTCCGGGAAAGGATGTGCTCGCGAGTGGCTGTCTTTCTGTAGACGAATGGAATCGACCACGATTTTGCCGTAAGCACATTTATGAGATTTATACCAGCTTTTACAAACATCAAAAACACTCAAAACAATTAATTTTGTGAGTGCTTAAAACGTTTGATAGCCTACGTGTAACATAGTCTGGGGAAGTGCATAGTATTCACAGGGAATGCTTATTATATATATATAATATAGACTAGGGGAGTGTATATTACATGTATTATATGCACTGGCGAGTGCATCTTCAACGTATAATCTTGACTGGGGAGTACAAATTCAGGGTAGTGCAAATTATATGTGACACTGGCTCCCAGAGGGAGTCGAACAAAAGAATACTGATTACCTCTACTCAACCCCCAAAACTGGTAAAAACGAGTCTTTCGTGAGTTGCCCCTGCCAACCGGCCATGTCCGTTTAAGGATAGAACCGGTAAAAATTGAATGAAAAGCATGATCCCTCAACAGATTAAGCCTGTTTATAGGCTAAAAGCTAGAGGGTAACCATGGGAGACCAACAACGACGATCACCAATAGGCTAAGTTCCAATACGAGCTACTCTCGGCAAACTAAGTTGAAATTAGCACGTAGCTTCCCTTTTTTCTTTCTTTCGATGAACCGTTAACA
Organism: Dracogyra subfuscus; assembly: GCA_016106625.1. Classification (NCBI taxonomy): domain Eukaryota; kingdom Metazoa; phylum Mollusca; class Gastropoda; order Neomphalida; family Peltospiridae; genus Dracogyra; species Dracogyra subfuscus. Next base: position 2,379 of record JAECMU010301423.1, read on the forward strand.
AATGCGCCAAAATTACTTCCCTTTATTTACGTAATCCTTCGGGATATTTAAAATGATTCAATACCACAAATATTGCCCCCTTGTCCACCCACCCTAACCCTTTTTTGTCCTGGACGGAAGAGCAGGCCGAGACCTACATCAGCGCCGAGGGCAGGCGTGCGCTACAACAGCTTGATCTGAATGTGCACGTAAAATCCTAATATCATTATTCACTGCACAATAATTTATATAAGTTTAACAATCTATTTGTTTATAAATACTTGGATACCCGTATATCTGTATTAAATATCTATAGTATTGCATAATATATTGATGTGGGTGATTGTATGTGTTTGTATACTGAACAAAATAGACTTCAGCTAAATTTGCTTGAACATAACTTGATGAAAACAAACCGGGGGAATAATTGTTATATATGCGTTTAAAGAGTGTTCCATGATGCATCGTTTGGTGCAAAAATCATTGCCATAGGTTAATAGAAACTGAGAGAAATTTTGACCAAGTGCGGTAGGGGTTAAAAAAGACCTCACCCACTTAATAAACGGTATGACCACCTCTTGATTTGACCACTGCGATGCATCGCAGGCACATAGAATTGACTAAAGTGTTGATTTCTGCCTGTGGAATATTGTCCCATTCCTGAATGAGCGCTTGACGAATTTCGTTGACGTTAGCGGGTGGGTTGGGACGACGCCTCAATCGTCTGTCCAGACTATCCCAGACATGCTCGATGGGGTTGAGATCAGGACTTTTAGCGGGCAAGTCATCAATGAAATCTCTAGCTGTATGAGAGGTGGCATTATCATGCTGAAAAATCGAGATGTTGGCGTTATTATGAAACAGAGGAATGGCGTGATGAGCGAGAATGTCATCGCGGTAATGTTAAGCATTTAAATTGCCATCAATGACGACTAGTGGTGAACGATAACCATGGGTAATTTCTGCCCAAATCATGACAGAACCCCCACCCGCGAAACCATCTCGTTCAAGAACACAACAGTCAGCATAGCGTTCATGTCTTCTATGGTAGACACGCACCCTGCCATCACCACGTTGTAAAGAAAATTTGGATTCATCCGAAAAAAGAACGGTATTCCAGCGTCGCCGTATCTAACTAGTGCGTTCACGTGCCCATTTAAGACGATTTAGACGATGACGTTGCGTTAAAACGCATCCGACGTAAGGACGTCGTGCATGTAAATCGTTCTCCCGCAGACGATTACGAACAGTTTTCCCACTGATTCGGTTATTATGAAGCACAGGTGTGTTAGCAGCAGTAGCAGTGGCAGTTTGGCAAATGCGTGTTCATGATATAGCCGTCTTGACCACGCGTTGTAACACGCGGACGTCCACGACGTGGCAAGTCGTTGGTGCTTCCTGTCGTTCGAAATCTTACGCGAAGATTTCGTATCGCTCGACTAGAACACCCAACATGCCTTGCAAAGTCTTCTATTGACATGCCAGTATCAAGCATGCCAATCGCCCGTTCGCGTAAATTATTGGGTATTCTTGGCATACTAAAAATGCTACAATGTGAAAAACGTTAAATGTTTTCTACAAATTCTGAAGCGTTTTCGTTCACTTGACAACAATGTCAGTAAGACAAGTAAAACAAATTGACCGAATACTAAACGGGACATGTCGAACCATGCATGCACGTGCAAATTGAATTTCACGTTGTCGACGATTAACAGTGCAAAAATAATCGATAAAATTCATGAATCCTGATAATTACAGCTCAAGGCTAATACTACCTATATAATTTCATTACACAATGAATTCTTTAACAACAAATAATATATGTACAAATCGGAAGTTTCTTTTTTTTTGGTTCCATGGGCGAAAAAGATATTGTTGTACCACGCTTTGGTTGTTTTTGCCATTGACAAAAATGTGCGGTATCTGTCCATACCTGCAGACTTTTGAAACCTCACCTCCCAAGTGCAGAGAGACACGTGAATGGTTGACACCTATTCTTTAAAAAAAAAGAAAAGAAGATAACTCGGACAAAAAAGTCAAATACGTAATACTTTAATTGTATAACATAAAAAAGGAAACATTGTTCTGCGCACTCGGGACTATCGGCTGTCAATCAAAACATCGATTGTGTGCAAATAAATGAATCAGTGTTTACGACACCCCAACACGAAAAATACATCGGCTATTGGGTGGCAAACTATGGTAATGAAAACAAATAAGGTGATGATCAACATCAGTATAAAACTTCAAGATTTAAATAAAAACAGTGTCAAGAACTGTGCAAAAATATCACAGATAGATACTGACTTTTACTCACAGATAGATACTGACTTTACTCAAAATTTCAATTTGTGCTGTATTGGCCATTCTAAAAAGAATGTTACACCCCTGCACTACGGTGAGGTTACAGCACGCGCAGGGGTCGAATGTGTGCAAATAACCATGCATACCACGCATACCACTCGTTTGGTTATGTGGTAACTTTAACTTAGGAAATAAACTAAAGTTAGAGACTTCTGTTTAAAACCTCTACCCATATTCCTCGCACCACTGCTGCTTGGGACACATTTACTCACTCAGTGACAGTTTAAGTTGTTTGTACTGTAACAGTTCTTAAACTATTTCTGCTTAGATTTAACGTAAAAACCAGGAAATAGTTTTACAATTATTTCCGCAAAGTCGTCAAACCTCGTGGTCTAGACTTGGTCATGTATTTGTCTTACGTTTTACAGTTACATTTATTAGTTTATTGTGTCAAATATATTTCCTCGAACACGAGATGGATTTATGATTTTCTTTTTAACTTTCAGATTGTCTATCGTGAAGTAGTTGTCTAATTCTATAGTTTCCACGTTTTGTATACACGATTTCGCCCGCATGTTCGCTGCAACCTGGATTTTGACGATGTGTTATTCGTTGGTTACAATATTGTGGACATAAATACAAAATAATAGTAAGTGATCAATTTTGTAATTCATGGTATTTTTAAAATGATTATAAATATTTCTAATTATTTAATTATAAAACAATAATATAAAAAAATATCTTATTTTTGAAAAGTCAAAACTAATTACACACATCTCATTGATCATTTGTGTTGGGAAAATATTTGAAAGAATCTTTTTTAAAACATCTTTATAATTTGTTCGTATCTAACAATCTCTTTTACAAGTTTCAAAGTGCTTATCGTCTAAGCACAGATCTTTATATTAATTAAATGAACTATATACAAAAACATGTGAATTCCTCGATAACAAAGAACATTTTGGTGCAGTGTTCTGTGATATGTCTAACGCTTTTGCCAGACTCTGGCACACAGGTTTAATTTACAAACTAGAACTTTACGTTATTACAGGACATTTACTTAGTTGGATAAACAATTACATATCAAATAGTGCGCAAAGGGTTCTAGTAAATGGCTCCCTATCCAACTATGGTACTTTAACGACAGGTATGCCCCAGGGGTCAGTACTTGGTCTATTTCTGTTTTTAGTTTATATAAATGATATTGCTGATGAGCTAAACTGTGTTACTATATTGTTCGCTGATGATACTAGTTTAACGGAATCATCAAATGACTTTCATGTTATAGAATCTAATCTTAACGAAAACTTACACAAACTCAATTGGTCTAATCAATGGTTGGTGACGTTTAACCCTGAACAAAAACACATGCAATATTATTTACAAAAAAACCCCACAAAAAACAATCCACGACGTGCTATTAACTTACATTTTGGAATGACGGATATTAATATTAATTTAACCGAGACACATAAATATCTAGGTTTAACATTTACAAACAATGCAAAATGAACAAACCATATTCATAATATATGTAAATCAGCTTCGACTATGATTTCTGCATTAGAAAATACAAGTATACTCTAAATCGACAAATACTAATGCAAATATATGTAACGTTTATACGTCCAGTACTAGAATATGCATCTGAAGATTGAGATGGATGTTCTGCACTGGATGTGGAAAAGTTACAAAACGTCCAATTTGAAGCAGCAAGAATAATAACGGGTCTACCTACCACTGATCGCATCAAGATACGCGCTATAAAAGAAACGGAGGAACTAGCCACATTTTAGAACGTCGAAAGGCAAACCAATTATGTACTATGTATAAACTACTTAATGGCATGGCTCATGACTTCTAAGAAATTGTATACCACCCAGCACTGAAGAGTGCGTTCATTATAGATTAATGAATTAAAATGACATATCAATTCATTTCGCAAGAACTAATTTGCTTAAAATGCCATTTTTACATTCAACAATAGACATATGGAATACCTTGCCATTAGAAATTCGAAACAATGAAGGAATTTCCACTTTAAAAAAAGCAGTAGCACCCGAGAGCTGTAAGGTAATTTCATTATATTCATATGGAAGACGAAAGGAAAATATCTCTCACACTAGATTAAGACATGGTTGCAGTAATTTAAATGCCGACTTAGATCCCTCTTGTAATTGTGGATACCACTCTTAAAACTGCTATTATTATTTCTTTGAATGTCATCTTTTTACCAAACAGAGAAAACTTCTTTTGGATTCTTTGAAAACGTTTGCACCGGTTAATCTGCAGTTAGAATTGTATGGCAATACTGTTGTAAATGATACTATTAATAAACAAATATTCTATCATTAATCATAATACCAATACTAATAATAATGTCTAATTCTAAATCAGCTACACGGGAACCTGTCTGCTAAGAATATTTTATAAATTGGGTTGTTTAATTGGAACATAAATCATCTTCGTTTGCTTTTTATTTATTTATTTTTTATATTTTTAGTTTTTGTTTTCTCTGTTTTGTTTTTCTCTCATTTATTTACTTCTTTTTGAATATTTAATTTCCTGTATATTCTTGTAATAGTTGTAGTCGCCGTTATTGTCATATTGTCAATGTATGTTATTAGGAGAGGGCCTCGTAAGTTGGATAACTTGTGCCCAATCTATTTGTACCTTATATGCAATAAAATATGCTTCAATCGAACGCATAAATGAACACATTTTCAATTTTAAAAGTGTATTTAGAAATAAAGCTATTTTAAAATAAAACTATTAAACAAAGATATTTATTTGAGAATTTTATAACCACAGCATTATAACAAAAATTTAATATATTATAAACAAACTTAATTACTGCATTAAAATGTACTGAATTTGTTTCTATATCAGATATAGATGTATTTCTGGGTGTTGTTATATTATTATAATTATTTAAATTTAAAGGGACATTCCCGAGTTTGTTGCATTGTAAGATATTTTCGTCTAATAAAATATTTCTACGACTAAACTTTAATATTAAATATATTTTCTTGTTTAGAATATCAATGTCTGTATATTCAATGCGCTTCTGGTCTTTTTAATATTTGTAAGAAGCCCAAACTGGATTTCGTTTTAAAATAATTTCGTACGTACGAAAAAATATGTTTAAGGAATTAAAATGAAAATTAACCTAGTACAAATATTAGAACGTTCAGAAACACGTTTAATATAGAGCAACTAATATTCTAAACAAGAAAATATATTTAATATGTAAGTTTAATCGCTGAAATATTTTATTAGTCAATAACATCTTAAAATATTGCAGCAAAGTCAGGAATGTCCCTTTAAATCTCAAGCATAATTTAATCCATAAATTACGCATTATTAAGACTTTTGCTAGTTGCATCCTTGTTACACAATTTCAGCGACAATTTTAATTCCAAAATCGTGTTTTAGCGGCTAACACGAAGAGATCAAGTCGTCTAATCCTTCGCGTGACCTCCACATCACGAATGTTCATTCACAGAACATGCTGACACGGTTGCCGACCATCTTGTTCATCTTTATACATCGTAAGTAATCGTACTACAGTACATCGACTTGTACTAAAGTTAACCTATAGAAAAGCCTTATTTCCTATTTTTTGTTTTTGTTTTTTTTCTTTTTTAGTCTTATTTTATCCCCTTTACTTCTTTTCTTACAAAATAAAATAATAATAATTAAAGGTACATTCCCGAGTTTGTTGCATTGTAAGATATTTCCGACTAATAAAATATTTCTACGATTAAACTACAAATTAAATATATTTTCTTGTTTAAAATATCAATGTCTGCATATTTAATATGTTTCTGGTCGTCTTAATATTTACACGAAGCCCAAACTGCATTTCGTCTTCAAATAATTTCGTACGTATGAAACCAATATGTTTTAGGAAATAAAATGAAAATTAACAAATATTAGAACGATAAAAAACACGTTTAATATAGAGCCACTAATATTCTAAACAAGAAAATATATTTAATATGTAAGTTTATTCGTAGAAATTTTATTAGTCAATAACATCTTAAAATACTGCAGCAAACTCAGGAATGTTCCTTTAATATTTTTTTAAAGACCGTCGCAGGTCTCCGAGATATTGTTTATGGGGACATGGTTGCCGCCTTCGTGATGAATCGAGGAAGTTCAGCGTCGATAAAAGTAAAGTTTGTTTTATTTAACGACACTACTTGAGCACATTGATTTTTTATCCTATCATCGGCTATTGGACGTCAAACATATGGTCATTCTGACACTGTTTATTAGAGAAAACCCGCTGTCGTCACATATGCTACTCTTTTACGACTGGCAGCATGGGATTTTTTATTTGCGCTTCCTATAGGCAGGATAGCACAAACCATGGCCTTTGTTGAATCAGTTATGGATCACTGGTCGGTGCAAGTGGTTTACACCTACCCATTGAGCCATGCGGAGCACTCACTCTGGGTTTGGAGTCGGTACTGGATTAAAAATCCCATGCCTCGACTGGGTTCCGAACCCAGTACCTATTACCATGTAGACCGATGGCTAACCACGACGCCACCGAAGACTGCTTTAGCGTCGATAAATACAGATAATGACTGCCTAGGAACATAGCACCTGCGACTGGTATGCGACGTTTTGCAATGTATTACACATTTTATGAGAACCCACTTATACTTTCAACATATTTAAAGCAATTTTGGTTAAGACACTAGTAAAATTATATTTAAAGGGACATTCCCGAGTTTGCTGCATTGTAAGATATTTCCGACTAATAAAATATTTTTACGATTATACTGACATATTAAATATATTTTCGTGTTTAGAATAACAATGTCTGTATATTTAATGTGTTTCTAGTCGTCTCTATATTTGTAAGAAGCCCAAACTGGATTTCGTTTTGAAATAATTTGGTACGTACGAAAAAAATATTTTTTGGGAAATTAAATGAAAATTAATTCATTACAAATATTACAACGATCAGAAACACGTTTAATATACAGCCACTAATATTATAAACAAGAAAATATATTTAATATGTAAGTTTAATCGTAGAAATATTTTATTAGCTGATAACATCTTAAAATATTGCAGCAAACTCAGGAATGTCTCTTTAAGGTAACTTTCAAACTACATGTTGTTGTTTTTCAGTCGAGTTGTCTGTAAGCCAGAATTACTTCCGCATCTGTTTCTTCCCTAACTGGGGACAGGACAGGGGAGGTAACGAGACGTTCACTATCTCTAGCATCACAGACCCGTCCCTGTGTACACACATCATGTACAGCTTTGCCAGGGTCGTGCCAGAAAACAACACCATCGGCACGTACAGACCCAACGACGATGGTCCAAATGGTGACTTGATGTTTTTTTCTCTATGTTTAACAGGATTGAAAAAGAAAGAAAGAAATGTTTTATTTAACGACGCACTTAACACATTTTAATTACGGTTATATGGCGTCAGACATTTGGTTAAGGACCACACAGATATTGAGAGTGGAAACCTGCTGTCGCCATGTCATGGGCTACTCTTTCCGATTAGCAGCAAGTGATATTTTATATGCATCATCCCACAGACAGGATAGCACATACCACAGCCTTTGATATAGCAGTCGTGGTGTACTGGCTGTGACGAGAAATAGCCCAATGGGCCCACTGACGGGGATCGATCCCAGACCGACCCCGCATCGAGCGAGCGCTCTACCACTGGGCTACGTCCTGCCCGTAACAGGATTGATTTCAGTGGTATAGATGTCGTTTAAGAAAATTAATATTGTTTTCATGTTAATTCATTTTCCATGTATTGTTTACGTTGTCTAGACTTCCTTTTCCAAATGCAAGCCCAGTTATTCCCCTTTTTTTAAGCACACAGTATGGACCCCTCCC
>JAECMU010301533.1:0-17167 GCA_016106625.1 Dracogyra subfuscus
ACAGGTTTGTAAATTAAACTAAACTTAATGTTAATTTTCATGAACTGAAACTAGGGTATGCCCTTTTAAGGACCACACAGATATTGATTGAGGAAACCCTCTATCGCCACTTCATGGGCTGCATTATTTTTTTAGCAGCAAAGGATCCTATACCATCCCACAGACAGGATAGTACATACCACGGTCGTTGTCCAGTTGTGAAACTGGTTGGATACAGCCCAGTGGTCACACTGACGGGGATCAATCCCAGACCAACCGCACGTCAAGGGAACACCAAGCTACGTTCCATCCCCACAGGGTTATTAGAGGATGTTTATATTGGGTTGTGCTTGAACATAATGAATAAATAAACAAATAAATAAACTAAACTAATTTAAATAATAATAATAGAAGAAAAAAGACAAGTGCTTGAATGAATGTGTGTGATAGGTATGACCAGTGTCTCGCAGCTCAAAACATGTTAAATTTCAAAACAACCTACCTAAACAGACCCCCGCCCTACAGGTGACATATAGGCTGATTGTACAAAGGTGAAAGAAGGCTGCTTTAAAAAATTAGTAACATAATAAATAAATAAATAAATAAGTATACAAATTAACAAACTGTAAATTATTATTTTATTTAACAAAATAGAAAAAAAACCATTTCCCTACTTCAGATACGAACCGTGTACCTTCAGTGCGGGATGCGAAGTCGCTGGCAGTTGACTGCTTCCCGCACATTAACACAACCTGTCATTTAAGCCACATATATGCGAGCGTCGAAGTGCATTCTTTGAATATGTTAAAGGGACATACCCTAGTTTAAGTTCATGAAAATTAACATTAAATTTAGTTTAATTTACAAACCTGTAACACATTTTGATAAAGTTACAATTGAGTGAAACATGAGTCTTTGACTTTGAAATGGTGAAATACCCTCTAAAATAGAATAAAACTCGACTACATAATTGTTACTTCTCAGAGGCACGTGCCTTTTTAAAAATATGAGAAATGCATTTTGTGATATTAAAAAACATCAGGATGACCAAAAACACTTCGAATGTACGGAAATGGATACATTAAACAATAAAATTTAAGTAAAGTATGATTTCAGTTATCAAAAAACGTCACCAGTAGTCAAAATTATGTCTTAGTGTTTAAAAACTAGGGTATGTCCCTTTAAGATAGTTCATAATAATGTTGTGAATGCGGGAGACATAGTGGGATGATAATTTTATTTAAATCATTTCATATTTCACGTATATATGTAACTTCTATAAGTTCTGAAGAGTATTGTCATCGACAATAAAATAGGATACCAACGCTTCCCGGATGTAAACGGTGATAACCATTCAACATTCAGCGCGCTAAAATTAAACACGCTACCTCACGTCAGGCTGAAGTCTTTAGAAGTGGTTTTGTTTAACGACACTATTAGAGCACCTTGATTTATTCATCATCAGCTATACATACTGTTGACAGTTTTAGAGAGGAAACCTGCTACATTTTAGTAGCAATGGATCCTACACTTCCCACAGAATAACACGGTCGTTGCTAACTATGATGGACTGGGGCCCACCTAAGTAGGTTAGAACTAGTCTAAGTAGATCAGGGGCCGGTCTAAGTAGGTCGGGGCCGGGTCAGTAGGACGTTGCACACGGTACAGTAGGCCGTCTAAGTAGGTCAGGGCCGGGTCAGTACACGTGCCAAGGCTGTGACATCATCAAGGTCACAGTCAGTCTTAAGTAGGTCAGGGCCGAGTCAGTAGGAAGAGGTCATGTGACAAGGCTGTGACGTTATCGAGGTCAAGGTCACGGAAAGTAGGTCATGGCACACGGTAGGCCTGGGTACTACTTCTGGTATGGGTTGTAAAAGCCATAATTTCTTCTCTCTTTTCTTTTTTCTTTTTTTGTCTTGTTCTGCAGGAATCAAAGAATACATTGATTCAAGTGGATGACCATTTTACCTCAGTTGGAACAGAGGTAGGTATTTGTTTTCGGATGGGATTATAGCTTAAAGTGACCATCCACTTTTTTAATGTTATAAATTTGGTTTTGGTTAGATCAGTTGATGGTATATCTAATGGTCACTCACATATATAGAGGTTATTACCAGAGTGTTTTTCAGTATCGTCAATATCATATATTAAGAAAACAAATTGTATTATGCAGGCATGATACATTATTTTTATTCCTAATATATGATATTGACGATACTGAAACACACAAGGGTAATAATCTATTTATCAAATAATCTAAAGATAAATACAACACCTTTTTGTAAATTGCACACATAACTTTAATTCCAGTCTGCCCTTACTAGATATTCAAAAGATGTAAGAATATGTGGTCTTTTTTAATGTAAATGATGTCAAACTTGAATGACATCATTTTGGATGTCCTTACATCAAAATAAACTAGTGCGTAACAAAATGTCTGCTGAATGCTGGACTTTTTTTAGTGTAAAATTGTTATTTAAATGTGTTTGTTTTTTTCAGTTGATGGCAAACTCATGCATAAAGTGTATCTGTTACTGTTTTTCAGTTGATAAAGTGTCAGGATGGGGTCACACAGTGTTCGGAGGTCATAAACATGTTGAAGGAAGACGTACAGTATCTGAATACAGCGAACGAGAATCAAATGAAGATACAGCTGGTAAGTAAATGAGGCTTTCAGCTGGTTAATAAACACAAACTATTAGTAACTTGCCAAATTTTGCTTGAAAATATGTTGTTCAAATATATTGAAGAAAAAAATGTCAAATAAAAAGCACAATTATTTTTTAAAATTAAAGATGGCTGAAACTTTACTAAATACTTGAATATATAATGTTAATTTGTAATTTTAATTATTTGACACTTACTATAGCCGTCCCCAAGTATGGTCAGATATTTTATTTTGTACTGACCATTATCTTGAGCTGTTTGGCTTGACTTCTTCAGTATCGAAATCACAACTTCTGACTATATTTATAATAAATAAATTGCTGCTGTAAAACAAATACATGAATGTGTGAAACAAAATATAGTACTCTTATAATACTAAAGTTTATAATTTACCATTCCCATTATTAAATAATCCCTTACCTGTCCAACTGGAGAGGACTATAGGTTTCATCTCAGTCCTTCTGTCTGTCTGTCTGTCTGTCAGTCTGTCTGTTTGTCTGTCAAGTATCAGAATAGTCATAGTTTGTTTGAGCTGCAATTTAGTGTATAGCTTTATCATATACTGTTATAAATCAAGTTTGATTTTCATGGTGATGTAGCCACTTTTGACAGGGTTATATTGCCAACGGATTTGGGAGATACAAACTCCTTTCTTCTTCTTTTTTCTCTCTGTCTCTCTCTCTCTCTCTCTCTCTCTCTCTCTCTCTCTCTCTCTCTCTCTCTCTCTCTCTCTCTCTCTCTCTGTCTCATGCAATGTGTCAAGATATTGAGCTGGAATTTTGTGTATAGCTTTATCATGTACTATATTATAGATCAAGTTGGACTTTCATGGTGATTTACCCATTTATCACAGATATGGCCCTTGACTTTATGAGATAAGAAAATGCCTGTTACGGAGCATGTATTGGTTTAGCCGTATTTTCACAATGCTTGCTTTAATTTACTATTAAAGTGCTCCACAGACACATTGATACTGTGTTATTAATTCACATCACTGTACATTTATCTTGTACATGCGTTTGAATATAACATTTGATCAACGTTCATGCAGTGTTATTTTTTGTTTAATAAAATTTAGTTAAGAACAGTTAAATGTCATGCATTCTCTACTTTACTGACACGTGATCACCGCCCCTGATAACCCAAACAGTTCAAAGTGTTGAACTTATTTCAATACTTGACTTGCAGAACCTAGCATACCCAGCTGTGGACATAGGACATACATGTAGTCTTGTTGTGTATTTACGATGTTTGTTGCAGTCAGAAAAATAATGTTCAAGACTTGTTTTTCATTTGTCTTTCATACAGAATGAAAACACACATGACAGAGATGAAATTAGGAAGCTAACAGATCAGTGAGTCATTATTTAAAACAACAATCATATCTGCATGTACATGTGTCAACAATGTAGTCATATAGGTCTTAAAAGTGGAAGGAAGCAGGGAAACACTGGTCTGGCTCTCCAACTCTTAAGATAAGGCATTGGCACCCTATTAACTTAATTTTAACTTGGTCTTAATTTTAATAATTTATATAGATTTGGGCATCACATATCTTTGTTTGACATCCATCATCTGATGTAATAGTTGTGGTGGGGTCTTGTTAAACATTTACTCATTCATTAGGCCCACCCTATCACCAACTCCATCCCCATTCCATCCCCCACTCCATCCTCCACTCCCATTGCTATCGTCTTCTGATGCCTTGTAGGATCGATACCTGTCAATGGGCCCATATAGGGCTATTCACCAAAACTAACGGATGATTCAGACTTTAAAGAAGATGACAGATGCGAATACTCATTATCCTGTAAAAGAAAAAGTACATTTAAAAAAAGCATAAACTATGATGTTAAGAATTATGATCATAGGGCATTTTAAAATTATTTTTAAAATATTAATTAAGTTCTTCCAAATATTTAATTTGGGTAATTAGACTTAAAAAGATGTCCCCCAAAATATTACACTCATCAAGAGTGTTAAGTCTTTTACAATTTGATGTTGAAAAATGTGGGTTCAAAATGAAACATTTCACATTGGAAACTTGGGTCAATGATGACATTTTCTGATTGTATTGATGGTTGCACAGGAGTTAAACAAAATAATACCAACCTTGTGGACAGTGTGATCTGTCACAACAGTGTGGGCTTTTGTTTTTAACCATTGCTTAATAAACATCTGAATATGGCCACTACACCAGGGTTCATATTTTATCACAATATTAACAGAAATTGTCATTTTATTTACCATTGTGTTTTGAAAATAAGATGTTCACAGCAAGAAAAATACTAATTCTGTTATATATATATATATATACAGTCAAACCTGTATATAACGGTCACCCAAGGTACCTTACAAAAATGGCAATTATAGAGAGGTGACCCTTATATACAAGTTCAAAATTAGAACCCATATATTAAAGAATATCACAACTGTCATAAAAAAGATGTCGCATTTTTAAACCATTCCCACAATAGCTTGTTTATGTCATCATTGCTGCTTGCTTTCTTCTGCCCTTTTTCTTTCGGCTGATGTATGTCGGAAAAGCTAACATTGACTTGCAGAAGATATTTTGTGTAATTGAAGGTTACTATCCATGTGGCATGTTTGACTAATTTATTTATTTCATCAAATTCATGTCACCGCTAATCCTTCAGTGGAGTGACCGTTGTGGACAGCTGAATAAGATCAGGAGTTGCTGAAATAATCCGAACACGGGGTATTTGCAATAACCGCCGCCTGCAGCAATTCATGTTTATTTACCAGTCATGTCTGGCTAGAAACAATGAAACACCTAACTTAATAATCTGTTTGTTTAATTTCTCGAGACTCAATAGAGTGACCATACCTACAGATTACATTATGTACAGCCAACGGGAAGTTGTCTACTATTCAGTGAGGACGTCTGAGAACCAATCGAATTACACCACCAGTAACTGCATGTCACGGAAGTTACTGAGTGTCCATTTGTTGTTCAATTACGATCAGAGAACTACAGTGGAACTTTACTTCGACAGAATATAAACCCAAAGCTACAGACATGGCCATATAAACACATTTAATTTATAATTTTTAAGACAGTAAAGTAAAGACATAACCAGGGTCAAAACATAAACCAACAAACGTCATCTTGTGACCGTTATAGCAAGTTCAACCTGTGATTTGGGGTGAAAAATAGTGACCGCTGGCCGTTATGGACAGGTAACTGTTATATACAGGTCAAATAAGGTAGGAAATGCATTGGGAGGGATTTATAGTGACCATTATAGGCAGGTGACCGTTATATACAGGTGACTGTTAGACCAAGTTCGACTGTACTTGTGGGAAAAACGTTGCTGTGATCAAAGATTATCAGTACATGCTGGCACATTCAAATGTAGCATTGACTATTTTTTAATTTATATTTGTTTACATAAAGTCTGAGTAAAATGAAAATCACAATACCTATGAACATAAGATGCATACATGTCCATGCACAGAGTTAATTATGCTGTAAATGTTTAAACTCACAGACCCAGTTGTGTATTTTCTGTCATTTTAATACTTTTTAATATTATTATTAAACTTTAACCCATGACATTTTACTTTTTGAACACAGAGTGAGAAAGTTGGCCGGCACTGCTGAAAATATGGGGAAAAAGTTGCGTTGTATTAAAGATGCAGAGACAAATGAGGCCATCCTTGATGGTTATTTGAAGTTGAATCAAATGCTTACAGACATTAAAACTGAGAAGCAGATGGTTTGTATAATTTAACATCCATACTCTATATATACATTTATAGTAGTGACCACTTTTCACTTAAATATGGCACCGATATCGGTTTGCATTTTCTGCTATTGTGTGATATGTGTCACATATGTGGGTCTTATTTTGTGAAATGTTAACCTTCCGACTACTGGATTAATTTTTGACAAAAACCACGTTGAGTGGGTACAAGTTTATAATTTTTACTCACTTAAATGTTTTCTAGTGCATGTTTGAATCGGCAAGTATTATTTTTGTGGGTTTTTAAATTTTGCATGACATTTTAGATCAGTTAATGTCGATTAAAATTAGGCAAAAAATTTGAAAAAGTTGCAGTTACTTATGGGCACTTGTGGCCAGCTTTCCAGTATTTATGTCCATTATTCCCAATAACAGAATTTGTTTTAAAATGAATTGTGATTCGTGTCCCAATATTTGGTGATTTTTATTGTTGGTATCCAATTACGGTTCAAGCATGCTATCCTGAGCACACACCTCAGCTATCTGGACTGTCTGTCCAGGACAGTGGGTTAGTTGGTTAGTTGATTAGTGGTTACTGAGAGAGAAGAGGGTGTAGTTGCCTTACACTTACCCATTGAGCCCTTAAGAACTCACTCTGGATTGAACCCTGTACCTACCAGCCTGTAGTCTGATGGCTTAACGACTGTGCCACCAAAGCCAGTACTCCATTTGTGTTAATCAGATGCCCATGTTGCTTTTACAAAAATATACACGGTATTCATGTGGATCCTTGTTACGGAAGCACATGGCAATGGTCGAATGTGTTATACTGATTAATGTGGTGACCACCTTCTGTTCATCAACTTTTCTTTAAACTTTTATCTTTTCATAACCTTTGTGAAAAGCTTTACAAACTAAGATACATTTGTTGTTTTTTTGTTTTTGTTTTTTTTAATTCAAACCTAATTTGAAAAAGTTCAGTCTATCTAGAGATTGGATTGGATTGGGTCTAAAATTTGGTACAGTGATTCTCTAGAAAAATATCCACAGACTAATAGAAATTAAAACAAATTCTGAATTTTTATTAATTATTTATTTTGCTAACACATTTAATTGCACTTTTAACCTTGAACATTTTATGGTCTGTTTTCTGCCGAGTCTTGATGCATAGTTCTGAAATTTGTTGTGGTGTACTCTTCACGCTGAATTGTAATTAATGTTTTAACTTTGAAAATATTAGTCCTTTTTTTTCCTGTAGTTGTGATTAGTTAGTTTTTAAAATTTGTATGCTACAGTGACTTTCTGGGGAAATCAAACCAATAGATGGAGATGTTTAAATTTAACTTAAAACATCTAACTAAATGGTGGAGCTGTCAAAGCCATCGGGCATCTTATTTAATCTTGAATAATCATGCATAATTGTGTTCATAAGAAAATAGTATATAATCATGTATAATTGTATTGATAAGAAAACAGTATATAATCATGGGCAATAGTATTTATAAGAAAATGGCATATAATTATGTATAATTGTGTTTATATGTCTAAACTGTGTTTAAGTGTATAAACTGTGTTTATATCTGTAATTATATAAAGAGATCAAATGAAAATAAAGCATTTTGTATTGTATATGGTTTTGTATATAACATGAGTGACATAGAGAATCTATTCTGTTAACAATATGGATGGTAGGTGAGTCAATTAACATGATGACTTTTGTTTATTTAGATCTCTGTCCCACATATAGTTTTCTGGATGTTTTTTGTGAGCTAAACTTTTTATTTCGCCTTGTCATGCATTGTTACAGATCAGGTTTAACTTTTATAAGTTATGGCCTTTGACCTTAGGAGATACAAACATTTCTTGAGCCTGGTAGTACTCTCAAAATGCTTGGTGGTACTAAATTGCTGGTGCAAGATGATTTGAATTGTGGGAATTGGTTCTGGTAGTGGAATCGGTTTGGATCATCCAGCATGTCAAGTTGGATCATTTAACAAATGCATGTTTCTGAAATATAGTACTGAATTTCAGCCAAATTTGTCAACAAAATGGGTTTCTTATAATTATATTTAATCTCTTTAACAGAACAAATCATCTGTTGAAGCATGGAGTATGTATACATCCGAGGTGGCATTGCGGATGAAGAGCCAAATAGACGACTATAAGAAACGCGCGGAGCTGCTCAAATCTGACCTGAGACGACTGTCGGAAGAGCATCAGTACATGCTGTCGGTGGTTTCAGGTGGAGATCAACCGTTTCAGAAGACGCAGGTGATGGTTGTCGTCATGGCAACTTTATTTAGTTGAAGCTGCAGCACTCGCCTAATGTGCAGTCAGTGTAGGATTGGTTGGCCTATTGCGCGATTTCTCCTCATTCCAGCCAGTGCACCACGACTGGTATATCAAAGGTCATGGTATATGCTGTCCTGTCTGAGATAGTGTGTATAAGAGATCCCTTGCAACTAATGGGAAAATGTAGCCAGTTTCCTCTCTAAGACTATATGTCACAATTACCAAATGTTTGACATATTCCATAGCTGGGGCCTTATTCACAAAGCTTTTGCGTTGCGTGTACTTTGCGTGTTTTTTGCGTGGTATTTGCGTACACGCTAGGTTAGCGATGCGTGGTACTCACAAAACAAAACGCAAACCACTCGCAATTAGCGTGCCCGCTACAACTTGCGTCATGGGGATTCCCTTATTAAGATACTGTATAGTTCATGAAATTTCAAATAGTTGTAGAAACGGGTATTTTAATTCATAATAAACACATTTTATTCTATTAATTATAATTTGTTACATTTTTGTTGACTTCAGTATATAAAACAACATAATATATATGAAATTTGTACTGCAGAAAATGATTTTTTGGGATGCTCGTGACAATTACACAATTCTTGTTTAATGTGTATTCTGATCATTTCTGATAGTCATCTCAACTCATATTTGATTCCGAAACTGAAGCATTTTGTTTTAAAACTTACTAATGTAGCAAAGACGAACTTGGTGGGACCCTAACCTGGAAAGCGGATCGCTGAACTCTGACTATTACGGGAAATCAACTCAGGAAAACCCAAAACCTGTGCTAATTCCAGACATGAAATCATCGAATAACCAAGTGTTAACTGTTGGAAGATCTTTGAATAACCAGGTGTTAATTACAAAAATGGAGCAATCAGACCCAAACTTGAAGCAGACAACCCAGGGCCCATCTGTGTTCAAAGCAAGGGTATGTATCAAACCGATATTTCTTGGTTTCTCTAGAGCTGTCATAATGGTTAAGCCATCAGTCAGTCTTATGGTTGGTGGGTACTGAGTTCACATTCCATTATCGGCTTTTGCCCAGAGCTAGTTTTAACAACTCGGTGCAGCGGTGTCAAAGTCAGCACTCTCAACTTCTGTCTCATTAACCATTAACCAGACAGATGGTTCGGATAGTGTGATTGAAACTTACTTGGATGTAAGCAAGAAAATCAAATGGAAATCAGTACAAAATCCTGAGAATCAAAACGTTCTCATTTGTCATATATTTCAATGATATTTTAAAATAGTTATTTAGTTTTAGATTCTTTATGTACTGGGGTGTTATTCTTTGGACAGTCATATACTTTATGCAAACTTATTACATGCAGACTTGGTAGATGACATTTTGCCTAGACGTCTTTGCTTAATGTCTTTTTAATGACAATTTTTGTCCAGTGCTCTATCAACTGAGCTAATAGGGAAATTCTCGCTAGCTATTACCAGTAGGAGCACTCAATACCAACACTAACTACACCTTTTTTTTTATACCACTCTCAAATATTTTTTGACAGGTATTTGTATTAAAACAAATTTCAATCTCATATACACTGCACATGTACGCAACATTTTTTTTTAATGATCATTACCATGTGTTTCCTGTCATGTCTCTACAAACAGAAATTTATTAATTTGAGTCATACTTTGATCATTACAGGATGATTTCAATCAATCCTGTACAATCAGTATTCGGGACTGGTACAATGCTGACTTCCAAATTAGAAGGGAACTTTTGAAGCAAAGGATCAAGGAGATGTCTGAAAGACTTGTAAGTTATACAACATCTATACAAAGCGAAACAAAAAACAAGATTATGTTTATTTGGGTTTTTAAAAAATATATTATTAACTGAACATAAAAACTAAAGTGGAGTAGGTGGATGTAGTTGCGATGGTTGAGCCTATAGTACTTGCAAACAAAATGTTGGACTTTCCTAGATAGAGAATACAACACAATGGGCCATTGGATAACATTTATCCTACAAGTTGTTTTAAAATGTATCTAAAGAGCAAAAACAAGTTGGATACCTTTTTTAAACAACGATAATTTTAAGATCATTAATATTTAATTGAAGTATTAATTTATTTATTACATACCCGGTCTGAAAAAAACTGTTCCAACTAAAACTATTTACGACCCTTAAGTTTAACCATGTTTTTTTATATTGGATGGTATGGCATTGGTTACCTGGTCATCACCTAGGAGCAGCCAGACGTATATTTTTAAATTGTTATTGCACATAGGTGTTAACAAGTATGTGTTAGATCCCTTGCTACTAATTAATGGAAAAATATAGCAGGTTTTCTCTCTCTGACAGTCAAAATGACCATATGTGTGACATCCAATAGCCAATGATTTATTAATCAATGAGCTCTAGTTGATGATGATGATTAAAACTAGTTTAAAGTGCCCATATACCACTAGGGTTTCGAACACGCCCATCCCGAGTCCGACCTCCGATAGGATCGGTGGCCTGACTCGGGATGGAGGGGGGGGGGGGGTAGAGTTGAAAATGGGCAGAATTTTGAAAATAGCAATTAGTAAAAAAGTTAATAGAATATATTTTTAAAAAAAAGAAAGAAAAGTTACAAGCCAAAAATAAAAAGAATTGACTGCTCGGCCGAAAAGTTATATAATTTTGAGCATTGAAGGACAGTCCAAAATTAAATGAGAGAAAGAAGAGAGGATCGGACTATTTAATAATATTAAAAAAAGGAAGCATTTTTGACATAAAATTTTGAACGAAGATCTAAAAGTTTAAAGTCCAATCGGTATGTCCACATGAGTGGCCTCGTTAAGGCCGTTTGGTGCATCCCGTCAAGAAAACCCCTAGATTGACAGTCATTAGAGCTTGTAGGTGTAGTGCTGTGCTGAAATAAAGATCTTGAGAAGCCGATCCGTCTGAACGAGAGAGAGTATCAGACTAGTATAGTCCAGTCGTCATGGGTTGGTATAGTGGTGCGGACGGGCCCGACTCCGGAGGATACGAGATGGTATCAATAAAATACAGTAAAGTCTAGAAAAAGAGTAGTAGGGGCCAACCCCGCTTCCTATTTCTTCTTAGAATGGCCGCATACACTCCCAGTACAAAACTTCACTTCGCCGACGAAAACAGCGAAGTGAAGGATCCCCAAGTCGAGCCGCAAAAGCACGTGCAGTGTGCACACGCGAAACAAACACGTCTTACCGCGACGAGCTCTAGACTGGGAATGATGAGCTCTAGTGGTGTCGTTAAACAAAACAAACCTCTTCTTTTTAGTGACTTTCACTGTAAGACCAACAGTCTCAAGTGACTGTTTTACAATGATGTGAAGATGTTGTCAGCGCCCGGGGCATAGCACGTATTGCACCCCCTAACCAGTGGACCATTAGCACTCCCAGAGTCCCTTCCACCAGTCCAGAATTTTGCTCACGCTATGCCACTGGTAATGCCCAATTAACAATTATTAAGTGACCTAGTGGTTGCAAGTGTTTCTGGACATTTGAAACATCTAGGCCAATTAGAGTTAAAATTACCTTTCAGTGAAGGTTTGAGATCATCAAACATTTATCTCTAATCAGTGATGATAATACATACTGTAAAACATGAAATTAATGAGGGAGAGAAATTGATGTGTCATAGTATTAAAGAACATATTAATTTCACAATGCATTTATGTTTGTAAAAAAAAAATCTGTACAGTAAAAATTAAATCATGACCATGTAATCAGTTAGTTTTATTTCACTTGGTATCATTAAGTAGCCAATGAGTAACAATAGTAAGGTTAGCTTTGCCAAGAACAAGTTCTTTTGTTCCTCCAAAACACTGTCTTTTAACCAAACCTGTTTCACACAGTCTACATATTTACTGATGGTTCTTAGATCCCATACCAGTTGTTTTAGCATGATTTTAAATTATTCATCAGTGACCAATCCATTTATCGAAGCTCTCCTCTGTATCCACTGGTACAAACTGCATGCACCCCAAACTATGCTTTGCATAATATACTACTCAAAACAAGGGTCAGTACATATCTTACATGTGCAACTGTATTTTACAATAATACCATCGTAATGAAAGCGACAGTATTTTCACTGTCACTAATAAACCAATGCCGCAAACACTATTTGTTGCCAATATTTTTGGGACCAGTGGTCTTGCAAAAATGAACAAAATAGCGAAAAATTACCGTACATTGTATCGATTACATGAAGCTATTCTCTTTGTATAGAAGGTTAATTTTACTGAACATGAAACACACGTGCAAATGTTGTTGCACACGCATAGTTTTAAGTCGACATACAGTTAAAATGTTAGCTTGGTACAAGTTTGAAAATTGGTATGCCTTGCAAGAATGTGACATTAGAAGATAGGGGTAGGGCTCTCGCCTGGCTTCACGATGGACATTCGCAAAACAATGTTGCACAAAGACTTAATGTAAAATGTTATGGCAGCATTTTCAACATTCTCTACAAACACGTCCTCGTTCTGGCTGGCCAAGATCAACAACAAATTGACAATATTGGTACGTTGTTAATATGGCCCTACGACAACATATTGCCACGACAAGAGCATTAAGAGATAATCTTCAAACTGCTACTGGTACCCAAGTGTCAGATCAAACCATTTGTAACCGTCGAAGAGAACAAAACTTGTGCAGTTGACGACAAGCAGTTCGGCCTCCCCTTCTGCCACTCCATTGAGCCGTATGTCGCGAGTGATGTACACATCATCGTCGCTGGACACATCAGCAGTGGAATAGGGTTCTTTTTACTGATGAGTCACGGTTTGCATTACAGTTCAGTGATGGCAGGATAAGAGTCTATCGCTGACCATAGGACTCTCTTTTATGTTGTGATGTGAAATTTGACTGGCGTTCGATACAGAGATGAAATTCTTCGTCCTTTGGTAATCCCTGCACTTAGAACCATACGCCCAAACTTACAGCCAGGGTGGCCACAGACCATAATTAATTTCGCTATATATTTCTATATAGCCTTAGTGGCTATAACATTTTTATTAATATCGGCAGACCAATGGATTTTGGTACACATCTTTGCCTGCCTGGGGGACACATACCCTGAAAAGGACAACCCCTGTTGTCCAGCTTTTTCTCCCGGCATATTGGTTTTAACAAACACCCTCTAAACCTGGCCGGAGGACACTCATTTTACACAAAAATCACTACTTATGCATGGGCTGGAATTGCCACAAACAAGTCTTCAATATCAGCAAGTTACACATGTTTACAAACTACATCCTCTCCCCTGTCACTTCAGTCAAATAGTTGTCACTTCATAGCTGTCTGTCATGAAATAATCAGTCAAATAGTTGTCACTTCATAGCTGTCTGTCATGAAATAATTAGTCAAACAGCAGACAACCAAATGGGAAAATAACTGTGATGTGAGGCCGGGTGGCAACGGAATTCTTAAGCAACAAGGAGTCATATGTATGGATTTGCCAGCATATTCCCCTGACTTGGCACCAATAGAGATGGTTGGGACAAGTTGGGAAGAAGACTGTGACAATTATCCCCTGCTAACAGTCTCCAAGAATTGGCACACAACCTCCAAGCAGAATGGCAAGCAATCCCACAGGCCTTCTACCAGAGGTTGGTCATTAGCATGCGACGTCGTTGTACTGAATGTCTTCAAGCAAGAAGTGGTTGGTTTTACTCATTACTGAAATTGACCTCACTTATGTGACTTATGTTTTTCAACCTGTTCGTTGTTAATGAGTTCTATCAAATACTGCACTATCTTTTAAACAAATTGTTTCTTGATTTATGCATACCAATACATTGTGTAACAGAAATACACTTTACACAGCATTTGTATTCTGTAATAGTAAATGTACAGTACAATAAACTACTGACCCTTAACTTGTTTTGAGTAGTATATAGTTGTGTAAATCTCTCATCTGTAAGCTACAAACTCTTTCAAGATGCTGACTGACTTTCTCGTTTCATTTTGTTCTTATTATGGTAAAATATCCACTTTTTAACTTTTAAACATTTTGACATGCCCATATCTAATTTAGGTTCAAGCACGCCTACCCCTGACTTAGCCTCCGGAGCAGGAATTGGGGTAGGGGTAAGTTTGAAGTGGGCCAAATTTTGAAAACATTTAGTAAAGTCGAGAATAATCATGTCTGGTAACAATTAGAGACCAAACAAAAAATTGGACTACTCATCCAAAGTTGAAAGTGATTGGAGCAATTTAGACGGACTGCCAAAAATAAGGGTGTCCGACTGTTTACAATTTTATTTTTTTTAAATTTGAAGTGACGGCTGAAAAAAATGTAAAGTCTGACTAAGTCCTATTTACGGAGGCAAAGGTTGTTGGAGGGGAGTTCGTTTAGGGAGTCCTGATGAAGTTTGAGTATGGGTCGAACATGAGTTGCCTGTAAGTGGACGGTAGTCCTTCCCCGAAATAATCTTCATGATGCGATGTAACATCAGATGGTAGGCTTCGTGCTTAGGTGCACTGAGCAACTGCCTGATTTCCTCCACGTTCGTCCTCACGAGTTGAGAGTAGCGCTGTTGGAGTTGCTGGCCTGCAGTGACCACTGCTGCCTAGCTTGTGCAATGTCATGTTTCGGCAGTTGTAATGGTTGGCATGCTTGTCTGGATGGCCACTTGGGGGAGTGGTTGCCTTCCGCTTCACAACGGCTGTCTTCCGGGCCTGTGTCTCAATGGGTGCTGTCTGTATAATTGGCGGCACAACAGGAAGCACTGAAGTAGAGGCCTGTGGTGTTGGTCCGTTTTGGCCCATCCTAGAAGTTGGGACGTCCGGGACTGGCGCCTCTTTAGTTCTAGTCTTCTTAGGTGGGGGCGTCATTGACGGTGAAGCAGAAGGAGCCGCTGCCGCCGGTTTAGTTGCCGGTTTTGTCTCCCCCTGGGCCGCCCCTGGTGCATATCTCCTCTTCCTCCACCTTCCTTTCTTTAATATCCTGTCTGTATACCAAGGTCATGGTTGCCCGTGACCCGGTGTATGAGACTCGGTACTCTATTGGTGTACTCTATTAGTGAGCCCTAAGTACTAATCGGTCCCCCGATGGGTAATTGTATACAGCAGTTAACCATGTCTACTGCATTTGGCCTCATAGCTAAAAGTGTTAACTGTTGTTACGATCCCACTGGAAATTTTATGTATTATGCCAACTATGAAAAACTATATTTTGGTTGACTGTCCTTGCATTAATTAAAACTCTTATATCTGGTTGGGTTTTGCTCTCGCATTATTTTATACTTGCATTGATTTAATGTTTTACAGTAATTTGTTTGGGCTATCTGTCCAGGGCAGTGAATTAAATGGTTGTTAATTGTAGTGAGCTAGAACTGAGTGAAGTAGCCATATCCCTCCCTGTTGAGTCTTTATAACTCACTTTGGGTAAGAGCCAGTACCAGGATGAAAACTAACCAGTCTCTAGTTCGGTGGCTTTACCACTCACAATCTTTCAGAAGACAGAATCTGCTGTTTTCAAATTCCAGAATAATAACTGTTAAGTCAGGATATGTTTTGGAAACAAACTACATTTCATATCTCAATATTTTGTGATTTTTGTTGGTGGTAAAATTATGATAACTAGTTTAACGTGCCCATATACCACTAGGGTTTCGAACATGCCCATCCCGAGTCCGACCTCCGATATTTTTTTTTGTTTTGTTTTTTTTTTGTTTTGTTTAACGACGCACTCAACACATTAAATGACGGTTATATCAGCGTCGGACATATGGTTATGTCGAGAAAAAAAAACAGTGGTTAGCTGATGGGGTTATATAATTTGGAGCATTTTAGAAGGACAGTCCAAAATTAAATGAGAGAAAGAAGAGAGGATCAGACTATTTAATAATATTTAAAAAAAGGAAGTAATTTCGACATAAAATTTTGAACGCAGATCTAAAAGTTTAAAGTCCAATCGATATGTCCACATGAGTGGCCTCGTTAAGGCCATTTGGTGCACAGCTTATAGGGACGAGATGGGTTGCATCCCGTAAAAAAAAAACCCCTAGATTAACAGTCATTAGAAGTTGAAGGTTTAGTGCTGTGCTGAAATAAAGACCTTGAGAAGCCGGATCCGTCTGAACGAGAGAGAGTATCAGACTAGTATAGTCCAGTCGTCATGAGTTGGTATAGTGGTGCGGACGGGCCCGACTCCGGAGGATACGAGATGGTATCACAATAAAACAAAGTAAAGTCTAGAAAAGAGTTGTAGGGGCCTTCCTATTTTTTCTTAGAGTGGGGCGGTCAATCTTCCAGTGCTGCTATGACAGGCTCAGACATGTGGAGACTAAACGTGAACAACTGTAGCATTCTGCAGAGTTGTCATCATACGAGTCACGAAAAAAACAAGTCGACATACACAGCCGGGGAGAAATGACGTGGAGGCAAGGAATCTCACTAAAAGAGAATCCAACCTGGTGGTGCAGACTGTCGAAACGAGAAGCGTTCCAACGTTCAATCATTTCCAATGGCCGCATACACTCCCAGTACAAAACTTCACTTCGCCGACGAAAATAGCGAAGTGA
>JAECMU010301566.1:0-15095 GCA_016106625.1 Dracogyra subfuscus
CACTTTGTTTGAGGATCGGTAATGTATAATAAAAGAGAAAACACCTCAAGTTTTCTCCAATTAAATGTTTTATAAATACATGAAATAACGTTCATATATATATATATATGAGTAAGTATTTTCGTGGATTTTGTTGAATTTTTATTATTTTTAGATCAGCTAATGGCGATTAAAAGTAGGCAAAAAATCGAAAAAGTTGCGTTTACTTACAGGCATTTGTGGCCAGCTGTCCAGTATTTATGTCCATTATTCCCGATAACAATTGTTTTCTGACCAGAATATTTATTTTTAAACCCAAACTATGATTCATATTGCAATATTTGGTGATTTTAGTTGTTGGATAAACGATCAAATTTATTATCAAATTACCTGTCACAGTCAGCTATCGATCCCTGAAAATGACCGCGATTGTTGTCAAGCGAAAATACTTGCCGAAAACCACTTTTTGAACTAAACATTTTAACATCCACCATTTTAACCGGAAATCTTTTTCTTTAATTATATTTCCGTTTCTGGTAATGGCCCGTGAAAACCGGTGGGAAATATGAATTGGGAAATGCACTGTATACAGTGTACAGTATGTCAACTGTCATGACATCGGGCGAGATATCTCGCCTGCAGTACTCAGAAGGTTAAGAGGCATCCAGTTTAGAGAGGTTAAATTCTGTACTAATTTTTTAAAAAGGACCATGAAAAATGTCCGGTTTATGGAGGGTCTGGTTTTGAGAGGTTTCCCCCTATTTTGACTTTAGTTTGACTTCGTTTCTAAATTATTCAAAATAGTTTTATACATGAATAATTAAGTGTTATTTTTGTTGATACAGTTAAACCTGTGTTAAGCAGCTGCTAATGGGAGTATCAAAAAGTGGCTGTTTATTATTGGTTGTTTTTTACTAGCTATATTAGACGATGTGGGAGAATAAAGATGTGGGTGACTCTTAACACAAGTGGCTGGTTAATACAGAGCAGGTTTTGACTATATTTTAAAGCGGGTGTTGAGGTCTGAAATCAATACAATGACATCAATATTGCAGGTCACAAATTCTGATGGCACATGGGTGAAGCTGGACTCTGAGAGTATAGAGGAGTACTGTGACACTGGTGACTCGGAGGCATGGACGCTGTGTATGAGTAGAGACAACACCTACTACCTGCAGCATGAGAGTGATCTGGGGCTGGGAGGCCGAGATCCATTCTCCTTCAGCACACTACCGTCCACCAGTGCCAGGGGATTTGACTTCTCATTGGCGCACCATCAGTCAGCCGTGTTCCCGTCGTTTGGAGAAAAAAATGAAGGTTCGTTGTGTGGAGTATTTAGTTAAATGTTAGTTTCAGAAAGAGAGTGGAACAGAAATGCTGCTGGGTCTGGGATCGATCCCTGTCAAGGGGCCCATTGGGCTATTTCTCTTTTCGACCAGTGCACCATTTTCATTTGTCCATATAAGTGATTTGTTTTATTCAAGTACAAGAATCATTTTTTTGATTGCTCAAAATGAAACTATTGAATATTTTTACTATTGAGGTATTTTTGAACTTGTCCAAGCAGATTTGCATTTGTCAGGACAAAGACTTATTTTGAACACTGCATCTAGAGTTGCCTTAATAAATAGGGGATTTATTGCTGAATGTATAAAAAAATAAGGGTTTTATTGGTGAATGTATAAAACAAAATTCAAACAAAAATGTCTGTATAGAGTGAAAAAGCACACCTTTATGTGGTTACTGAAAATGGGTATGGTATGAAAACTACTGTTTAAGAGTATCCCTTACAATAAGAAAATGAATGATACTGGAAAGAATGCTGTTTATGCCACTTGGAAATGAATTGCAAAAGTGGTTTAGGTTGGGGACCACCATAAGTAAAACAATGAGAATAAGATTAAACATGCTAAATTAGTGCTATATTGAGTCAGGTTTCCATAAAATATGTATCAGGTTGCTGACCAACTGACACAGATCATAAAAAAGTTGAAATTTATTCAGTTTGCAGATCTGTAGTGTCTGCATTGATGTTCATCCCTAACAGATTTTAAAACGATACAAGATGTGCCCCAAAATGTCATAATTTTATCAAATATTTTCATGTTACTGTTTTGTAAGTTATTAAATTATGGTGTGTTGTCCTTTTCTTTCCTTTCCTTTACTTTTCTTTGCTAAACATAGTGTGTTATAACTGGGTACCTACATTTATTTTCAGTATTTTCAGATGATGAACCCCAAGAAGGTAATATTCTTCTGCCCATTAAAACCTGCATCAAAACTGTCTAATGAAATAGCATCTTGAACAGATTATTGTTTCCTTAGCAACAGTTACTTTTAGTCTGTCTAAATCCTACTGTTGTTATGATTTTTAAAATGTTATTCTAACATGCTCTGTTTACAGCATGTTTCACAACGTATAACTAGTTTCTGTTTGGTGATGGTTTTGTTGGAAACCTACCTTTGGTAGACCCACTGGGCTATTTCTTGTTCCAGCCAGTGATCCACAACTGGTGTAACAAAGGCCATGATATGTACTATTCTGTCTGTGGGATGGTGCATATAAAAGATCCCTTGCTGCTAATCAAAAAGAGTAGCCCATGAAGTGACGACAGTGGGGTTTCCGTTCTCAATATATGTGTGGTCCTTAACCATATGTCCAACACCATATAACCGTAAATAAAATGTGTTGAGTGCATCGTTAAATGAAATATTTTCTTCCTTCCTTCCTTGATCCAATGTGGTAAAGCATGATTTATTAATTCTCGAATACCATATCTTGTTTAGGTTTTTGAAATTTAAACTGATATAATTTTTTATGTGAGTTAAAAAAGCTTAATTGCCATTCATTTAACACTTTCCATTGCTGAATCGCTCATAGGTTATGACGCCACATGACCTTTATGTCTACAACTGTACCGTTATAGTTATAGCATGATGCCCATTAGTCTGTTGTCTTTCTATATGTGACTAAATTCTCATAAACTACACATTAAATAATTTCAGCTCCAACAGGGCAGTAGTTAATTAATTCACTGGGTTTAAGACTGATGAATGATGAGTTTGTATCTCCATAGATGAAGCAATCTGAACACAATATTTCATGTGAACCGTTGTTCTGTTTGGGTGTTAGATATATCACTTTAAAATTATCTGTCAAATTTTCAAACTGAATCCGTGCAAGAAGCTGAGTGCTTAGACACTTGGTAGACTGTCTTTGTGAGTAATGTTACATCAGTGTGATAGAATAGAATAGTCAGATTGTTCGCGATCTCTTGCCCTCCTGAATATGCCAGTGGTTGCAGTGTTT
Organism: Dracogyra subfuscus; assembly: GCA_016106625.1. Classification (NCBI taxonomy): domain Eukaryota; kingdom Metazoa; phylum Mollusca; class Gastropoda; order Neomphalida; family Peltospiridae; genus Dracogyra; species Dracogyra subfuscus. The sequence continues at coordinate 3,290 of JAECMU010301566.1, forward strand.
CATGTTTCTATCTCCAGGTTTTGGTCGAAGTGCAAGCATGCCTTCGTACGGTTTTCTGTTTGGGCATCCAGGTAATTGATTGTACTGAGCAGCACAATTTTAACCAGCACAGTGTTAAAACAGTTCCTTCATTTTCTATTCTGCTTCTGTTTCCAGTGCATGCTGTTTTTTTATTTTTTATGTTTTTTTATTGTGGTTTATTTACAGCATGTACCTTTAATAGTTTCACCTTATTTTGATTCATCATCGGTTTGGTTCAGAATGTATGAGAATACATCATGTATGCTGATTAGCATTCACCTCTTTGTTTTTTGTTTTTATTTAATTTATCTTAATTGAATTTGCATTTTAAAAATATTATATTGCTAGCTTGTAATAGTTCTTGTTTAATTATACAAATTTAATTATTGTAAATATGCTAAATATAACATAATTGTGAAATGTTGTGACCCTTTTTTTAGAGGAAGGAAAAGTTATCTGTTCATTACATTGTCCTTGCACCCACCTGGCTACCCATTCAGGCACACACCCATCCATCAATACACCAGTCCATCAGTCCATCCATTTGTACATTGTTCATCCAAGCATCCCCCCATCTGTCCATCTATCCATCCAGACACCCATTCATCCATCATCATGCCTTTGTGCATTTGGTCATTTATTTATTCAAAAGATTCTTTTCATGATTTGTCATAAGTTGACAAATGATCTGTTATTTGTTGTAGCAGCATAATATAGTCTGGTTTAGGAAATAGTTCCTTGTAAAAAAGAAAAACCTTCAAAATTCTGATATGCCTTTGGAAAATTTTCTTTCTTTAAATAACCCATTGGTTTGATGTTACTTGTTATATACGTACTACTAACTGATAACAACTGTGCCACTTGTACAACAGAAACATGAGGTGGTGCTCGGCATGAGGATACCTAACTGAAAATGTGTGTGGTCAACCTATGCTGATTGTCAAGGGATAGTATTCCCTAGAGCTAGAACTGTAGGCACATGACCTTCTCGATGTTGTATTTTTCATAGAATAAATTCTGACATAGAAATTGTATTGAACTGCATGGAATATTTAGTGATGGTGTGTAACCTTTTCTAATCATGATTTGACAATGTTTTAGAAGTTAATCTCTATTTTCATGTTTTGTATAATGAGAACTTAAAACCAACATAACAGCACAAGATTTTATAATACAGTAAAATGAATTCCCTCAAAACCAGACATGTATCATGGTCCTCTCTAAACAGGATGCCCCTAAAAACCAGACTTTTTACTTGATCCCTTGGGTATCAGGTTTACAGGGGTTTCACTGTTAATTACGTGTCTCATTGTTTTTATGGTTGTGATTTGTAGGTGCTGCATCTAGTGTCCCTGTATTTGGTCAAGAATCGATGGGTGCTACAGCCAGCCCATTCATCATCCCATCACTGCCTGTCACCGGGGCCGCTGGGCCCTTCACATCTACACCAATGCCAGAACGCTGGGTGCAGCCCGTGTCAGAGCGACGGGCCTCTCAACCAGTTTCTTCAAAACCCATGGTTCCAAAGCCCATTGACCGGCGCCAATCACAGCCGGCCTACTTAGAGAGGCAGGCTGTGGATCTGGGCATGTTGAAGGGTGTTGGGAAGGACAAGGATATACCACCGGAACTGTTGGGAGTATCAGTCAGGGAGCTGGTTAATGCTTTAGGTAAGTGGGAAATTAAATTTTTTGCATTCAGATTCCAAAATTGGTTTTGCAGTGATGTTGGTTTGTTGGTTTGCAGTAAAATAATAATCACTCTAATTGTATTCACTAACAAATAGATTTTTTTTGTTTAAAAAAACAAATTCATTATCATTATTTTGTGCTAATTTAGAACAACTTTGTTTAATGTAGCAAAATTGTTTTTCAACACTTGCAGTACAAATGATTTGTTTTTAGAGAGAGAAGTTGTAGAGAGATTCTCTGTCTTGCACGAAAGAGCTTGCTTTGCAAGCTCTTGTGCCCACAACAGGTGTGCACTACAACAGCTTGTTCTGAATGTGCACGTTAAACCCTATGACATGACACAAGAGAGGTTCTTTATGGCCCCATCCCTTCTTGAGATCTGCTAATGCCTTGATAAAAGCCTTGTTTTACAACAAATATATGATCAATTTACTTTACCAACATGAAGCACAATTCATGAGTTAAAGACACAAACTAGACCCTCCAGTGTTCATGTGGGGGGAGTGGGAATATATAATATCCAGATAATTTTTCCCTATACAGAATCATCATGGTAAGCTTTCATTTACAGATTCTGTTTAGGCCTTGCTTTTGCTATTTTGCTTACATTTTGAAACTTTTCTTTCTTTATCATTTATGCACCTAGGCACATATTTTTTTTTACATTTGTTTTGTTTCTTTCCATTTTTGCTTTGATGTGCTTGCTTGCTGCTGCAGCAGACAAAGTTAAACCCGGGGAACCATTAAGAATTTCCAGTAGATTGTGGAACAAGGATGCAAAGCATACGGACCGTTGCACAAATCACTTGTTTCGTTATCAAATTCGTGCTGTCAGTCCTAAACGACTAGCTTCCCTTATTGGTAAGATAGTTGTTGTAAGCACAGTCACTTCTGAAGATGCTCTGTGTTGTTTGTAATCTTTGTGAACACACTGGTCGACTATGTATGTAGGACACTGAGCAATACCTTTCATAATTCTTTCTCTGTTGATATTAGGCTAGTTTATTGGTCTAGAATGTCCTTTTTTCATTTTTTTTTCAATTCTAGACTGATATGGTTATACATTTATATGTATTATATGCATGTATATATGTATAATGCTTGTGGATTAATAATGTAAGAATGATTAAACTTAATGAGATTATATGTTGTATTGTGTTTAAGTAATCCTTTCTTGTTTCTTGCCCTCCTGGCATCGTAAGAACACAGTGGCAAAAGTCAATAATGCTTACTGTGTGCATAAGAAACAAGCTCTTTTTAGTCACGAGTAAGCCATAAAAGGTTGTTTCCATCTGTGATAAGGATGGAATGCTAAATCCTTACATATACTGGATGCAGCACATATGTGTGATCTGACTGTTGTTACATAGATCTGTAGCTTGTGTTTTGGACATATAAACCCAAGCTGCCTGCATTATATTTTTGACACATGCAACACACTCGTTAAATCTAGATGCTTTCATTAAAACTAATGTAGTTCAATATTTTGTTAGCTGCACTGCTCGCACACACCACAAACTGTCCATATGCACCTTAACAGAATCTTAAAATGTTGTAAGAAAATACTGCTGCAGTATAATTCATTTATAAAAACAGAGTATACTTAAGACCTGATGATATTAAAAGTAAGATGAAAACCAAGGAGGAATTTAAAAAGAAAGAGAAAGAAACCACAAGTAATAGTTCACTGCGTTTCACTAACTCAATAAGAATGGGATGTTTCTGACAGACTGAAGAAAAGAAAGAAAATTAAAACATTTTAACCGTACTTTATCATTCATTGTAAACCGATTGTGTTCTGTATTGTGATTGGTTAATCACATTCCTTTTCTGGGATCAAATGAAAATAACACCCAGAAAGCTAATGGTGTCATTAGAAATTAGAAGTTGAATGTTCAAAAATACCAAATATACAGTTAGTGCCGTAGAAACATTATTCAGTTTACAGTGGACATAACCATATGGTGGTTTTTTTGTAATGTGATGCCCAAAAATGTTTAATTTTTGACCTCAGACCTTCGGTAATGTGCAGGATCAAATAGACAATAACACCCACAGATTTAAAAACTCTATATGGTTACCTCCTAAATCATGGTTCATATACCAGTATGCAGGATATTAGGAATCTGAATTATTTAGACACAAACATTATTACCACTGCATTAAATTATTACTGAAAGTACATTGTGGTTGTTGCATATACAATGTACCAAAGACTCATGACTTATTATAAGTCAACTTACCCCCACAGAGCTTTGTGTATGAAATGTCTCTAACGGTTGAATTCTGGACAACAAGGCAACATTTTTATTAAAGGTCAAATTAAAATCTGTTCTGTGCAGTAGTTTTAGAACTTCTTTCTATATATTCATATCAATATTTTGTAAATATATGGGGCATACATGTATATCAATCTGAATATTTAATTTGGACATTTAATGTTTAGATTAATTAGTCTATGTTGTGTAATGGAATGCATAGGTATATCTACCCTGACATTGTTAACCTGTTGTTTAATGTAGTGTAACATTTAGTTTTTGACTATATCTAATTAGCAGATGGTAAGCTGATTACAAGAAGTTATATCATTACCTTTTGGTTATTAATATTTTGCATATCTTAGTGAAATGTTTTGTTAAGACTTTGAAAATTGTTTTCATATACCACAGATTTGTTTTTATTTCATTTAAATTTTAAGAATGGTTTTGTTTTTTTGTGTGCTTTGCTTTGCTTTGCTTTGCTTTGCTTTGCTTTGCTTTGCTTTGCTTTGCTTGTTTTGTTGTTATCAGTATAAGTTTTGATCAGTTTCTACAGCTTGCAGATTGAATACAGTTTTAAACTTACAGGTTATCAGTTAAACCATTACCAGGTTTGTAAGCACAAGTGTTTTTCTAATCCTTAAGTGAATGTAAACATGGAAATAAATTATCTTCATAACTATGTTTTGTTGCACAGAAATGTTATCCATTGTAAAAGAAAATAAAAAAACAAGAATTTCATCACACCTTTATTTTTTATTTTTTTATAAACTGTTACAAATTTTAATAATAGCAGATTCTGCTGTCAGAGTCCTTCATATGTTGTTGTTGTTGTTGGGGTTTTTTTGGGGGGAGGGTTATCATATGAATATTTAAATCGAAGATTCTCACACTGTCACAGAAAGTAAATTTTCATAAATGCCCAAGAATATTATTTCTATATTTCTAAGAAATAAAATCTCAGCTATTACCACTGCTGCTTTGCAGTTACTTTCTCTAAAATTGGGCCACTGTTAAATATCTCTTTTTGCGGTGACCATTTCCCCACAAAATGTCTTCTCCAACCTAAGATAATTTTTTATAATAAAATACTACTAACTGATCAACTAAAAACAAGGTGGGTAAATTTACGTGAAACAAAACAAAATCTTTTTTCAAGAATAACCTTATTTCGATTGTGTTATTGTTTGCAGGTGAAAGCCGAGCCAATGGTAATGGCCCAACTCCAAACCCTTCACCTCCAGGATCTCCCAGACAGAATTCACGAAGCAACAGTCCCAAAGCCTCAAGTGATTCAGGTAATTAGAACTGGATACAGCTAAATACCAAAAGGTTAAACTTTTACTTAACATCTTAGTGTGATTACTTGCTGAATTATGTTATTAGCAGCTTTTAGTTTAGTGTTTCAGATTGATTATGATTTGTTTGAAACATATTTTGTGGCATATTATATACAAAAGGATTGAGCAAAGTTATATCTTACGAGGCCCTCTCCAGTTTATAAATATTATAACATTATAGGTGACTACTATTACTACAAATATTTGAAACAAAGTAAATACGCAAAACCTCAAGCAGGCATATTAGCAGTGTAGATAAAGTGAAACTGGAAGAAAGACTACAATAAATATTCAGAACAAAGTTAATACATAGAATATCAAGCAAAATGGATTTGTAGTGTGAGTAAAGTGCTAAAGAAAAGTAAAATGGTGAAACTAAAGTAGTTTAACTTTCTAATCAGACCCACTGATCGGTTATGGTAAATAAAAGCTTTTAATTCATATTGTGTCACCGGCCTCTGTGGTGTCGTGGTTAGGCCATCAGTCTACAGGCTGGTAGGTACTGGGTTTGGATCCCAGTCAAGGCATGAGATTTTTAATCCAGATACCAACTCCAAACCCTGAGTGAGTGCTCTACAAGGCTCAATGGGTAGGTGTAAACCGACCAGTGATCCATAACTGGTTCAACAAAGGCCATGGTTTGTGCTATCCTGCCTGTGGGAAGCACAAATAAAAGATCCCTTGCTGTTAATGGACATAAGAGTAGCCCATGAAGTGGCGACAGCGGGTTTCCTCTAAAATATCTGTGTGGTTCTTAACCATATGTCTGACGCCATATAACCGTAGATAAAATGTGTTGAGTGCTTTGTTAAATAAAACATTTCTTTCTTTCTTTCATATTGTGTCGTAATTAAAGGTGTCATGTATTCAGTAACAGAACATTCATCTAAATAATAGAATCGATCACCCTCATTAGACCTCTTAGGTTTTTATCCTAACTGGTATGTATTTCTATCTATGGTAAGGACGGGACATAGCCCAGTGATAAAGTGCTCACTTGATTGATCCCCATTGGTAGGCCTATTGGACTATTTTTTCCTTTCAGCCAGTGCTCAACAACTGCTGTTTTATGTGCTATGCTGGCTGTGGGATGATGTATATAAAAGACCCCTTGTTACTGATAGAAAAACGTAGCAGTTTTCCTCTGTAAGACTATGTCATAATTATCAGATGTTTGACATGCAATAAGTGATGATTAAAAATCAATCTATTCTAGTGGTGTCATTAAACAAAACAAACTTTAGCTTTCTATCTATGGCATATAAAAGATCCCTTGCTGCACACTGATAGGAGTAGCCTGTGTGGTGTTGTTTTTAAAGTTTTCTCTATCATTTTCAAGACCCAAGTGTCAAAATAACCAAAATATTAGACTCCAGATAATTTAATTTTAATAATGTGCTGAAGCGTTGTTAAACAAACATTCCTTTCCTTTCTTGGACCAACAGGTTCCCGGTCTGGCTCACCTGCAGCTCGAAGTGACCGGGACAGCCCTCACCACAGAGGTCCACTATCGCATGAAGAGACATTCAAAACTCCACCCAGCAGTCCCATCCCTCTGAGAACGAGACTACACAAAGAACCTTCGTTTGAGACCTCCAGCCTGTCTCCGCCTAAAACCCCTCCATCAGCTCACAGAGAGCTGTCTCAGGTGAAGCTGTCCTCATCACCTGGGGTAGCTTCAGCATCTCCTGGTGGCTCGGGGTCGGGGAGTCCCAGATACGCATCACCCAACAGAAGTGGAAGGTAAGTGGTAGGAGCTAGTAGCTATATATAGTGAAACCATCAAAACAAGGCTTTCTCTAAAAAACAGGACCTTTTTCATTAAACTCTTATAACTTTGCAACATTTGCTAAAAGACTTGCAAATAATATACTTTGTTGTCTAGCAGAGCTTAAGAGAATTAGGCCTCTGATCTTTCCTAAACTGGATTTTCCTAAAAATCCAAACATTTTATGATATCCCATGGGTTTTTAGTTTAAAGGGGTTTCATTGTATATATATATATATATATATATATATATATATATATATATATAGTCACTAGGTAGTTGTGATTATCTGATGTGTCTCACCATTGTGTGTTAGTGAGAACATCATGCATTATTTTTGATAAAACATGGGTTGTTTACACCTGTACATGTTTTAACAATTTCAAGACAACCGACTGGCTGCTCCTAGATGATGACTAGGTCACCAGTGCCATGCATCCAATGAAAAACTACATGATAGAAATTGATTAGACTGTGTCTTAGAGTTAACCTGACAATCAATGGTCTGTGATGCATAAACTAGCTACAAATGCAACAGCTGTAAATAACTGTTAGTCGAAAAAGATGTTAAAATTTGCTTATAACATGTTTTTTGAGGATATGTAAGAAACAGAATAATACATTCGTGTCCATTAGATACCATTTATCTCACAACTCCTTGTTTAAAAACATATCAAACTCGCTTTTGCTCATTTTAAAAAAAACTTTTGAGATAAATGGTATCTTAGCAGCCACTCATGTATTATTCTCTATGAAGCTAATCATAAATAGGTAAAATGGGTCGTTAATGATCAGATAGTCCCAGGTATGTTTTATGAATCTGAAGTAGTCTTCCAGCCAATTCTGAAGAAGGCCTAATTAAGGAGGTACAAGTGATTTGGTAGAAAAATAACAATAGTACCTGTCGTGTGTGTGTGTGTGTATATGTGATCTATGATGGGTCATCAGCAGCGTGGTTGGTCTTATTTTTTTCAGAACCATTTCCATGGAAACCACCAAAAATGACCAGAAATAACTAAATTTGTTTTAATATATAATCTAAACACTTGAATAATTACCAACATTAACAGGTGACAAAAATAGTATTTAATGGTGTCATTTGATTAAATACAAGTCATCAAGTCTTAGAAAACTTAAGCATAATAACCTTATGTTTTATATCAGTCCTCAGTACCGTGGTGGCAGCAGCTGTCTTCAATCGGGAGCAAGTGCTTCTAGCATCAGATCATCCAGTCCCTCGCAATTAATGGGTGCATTCAGTATTGGGTCCTCACCACCAAAAGATGAAGCAATTAGGTTTGTATTCACTTCCAGCTTCTGATATTTATTTTGTTACTTAAAACTTCATGTATGAATACATAAGTTCAATTATTAGCCCCATACCGGTCCAACTGAAGGGGACTTTAAGTTTCATCATTTTCCTTCTGTCTGATATTGAGCTGAAATTGTGTGCATAGCTTTATCATGTACTGTTTTAGATCAAGTTTGATTTGCATGGCCCTTGAACTTAAGGAGATACAAAAATGTGTTTTCCCTAACTTGTATTTTGCAAGTGGACAGTTTGTGAGTTCATAACACTGAAATTTATGTTCTGTGTATTATGAGGATATGAAAAAAGATGTGGTTGTCACAAGTAATTTATTGATGCCATCTTAGTAAATACTCGGTAGATAATAGATGTATACATTGTCAGTACCTGGTATAATCCCTGTCAGCATGGTCAACTGCTTCCTGGTGCCTGTTTGCTTGCAATGCAATTTAAGTAGTGCATAAGTAATAAATAGTATAGATTATACTAAGCACTAATTATACACATTGTTTTTTTAACATTGGTTTATTTTGTAATGATGTTTGTTCATTTTTATATTGTTTAGTCTATAATTGATTTTTATGTAATTGGATGGTTATGTTCTTTTTTTGTGCAGGTTGTCACCCAAGGCAAATAGAAAGGACCGAGGTCGTCAGCTACGGTCTAAGCGAGAACGAGCATCATCTCCATCTCCACGCGACATACCATTTGTCACCAGGGCGAGGTCAGCATCATCAGCCTCTATTACTCTTGACCAGCCCAGGGAGCCAGTCAAGGAAGCTCTGTCACCATCGGTGGCTGAATGTCTCAGAGCTGTGTTTGCTGCATTCATGTGGCATGAAGGCATCGTCCATGATGCCATGGCTTGTGCCTCGTTTCTCAAGTTTCACCCAGACTTGACAAAAGAAATGTCAAAATTTGTGAAAAATAAAGATCGCGAAAGAGTTAGAACAAGGCATGCAACAGAATCGAGCAAAGGCTCTCCGAGAGATAAAAGAAAAGAAAATATGAATGAGAGCAGAGTTAGATTTAATCTCGAGCCACAGGTGAAGGACCTTGACATGGGTGAAAAATCTGCCATACAGTCTAGACCTCCTATATCTCGACACAAGTCCGAGGGGAATGAAAAATGGATTCCAGAATTCAGTCAGAAGATGAAGGATGATGGGGATACAAACAAGGAAACTCAGTTACCGCCAACACTACAGCATCTAGTATATTTCTGGGAAGAGCTGTCAACATCGGTCATACGAGTTATTGATCAAGAGTTGATTCTTCCTAGCCCAGCTGTGGCAGCAAAAATGAAGAAAGTTGAAAAGAAAGACAAGGAAAAGGACAAAGAGAAAAAGTTTAAGAAGCGCAAAGACCAGAAGTCAATGGCGAAAGGTCACATGTTTGCCGAAGCAGTTGCTGGTATGTTTGGTGGTAGTGGAATAGGAGTAGGGGGCCCAGAAAGAGAAGCTGCCTGCGAACTGTGTGGTGGTTCATTCCCACATCCTGTCACCTACCACATGCGCAGTGTCCATCCAGGCTGTGGTAAACATGCCTGTGGGAAAGGCTACAACAGCGGTGGAAACTTCTGTGGTGGCTGGGCGGGCAACTGTGGTGAAGGTGGAATAGGAGGCAGCAGTTGGTACCTGATGTGTGATGTGTGCAGGGACAAGTACCTGAAAGAGAAGCGCCAGTCTGAAAAACACAAGGACAAGGTGAAGAAGATGAAGAAGCGGAGCATTCTGTCAAAACAGCAGACTCTGATGTCACCTCTGGAGCCTCATGTGATTCTTAAAAACAATGCCATGTTTCTCCTGGACATGGCCAGTGCCTCTGGTTTCACACTACCTAAACATCACAAGAGACATGTTCTCATGAGGTCAGATATTGGACTGCCCAGTGTGAGTGAAAATGCCGGTTCGGACATGGAGTCTTTTCCGCCAGTACCATTCCAATATCTGATGCAGCATAATGCCCAGAATGCTGACTCAGCATTTGCTGAGGACATTTTCATAGATGATGACGATCGAGTCTTTGTCAGGTCGGGATCAATGTCCATGGCTCAGAGACGAGTTATCTACCGGCCACGTCTACCAACTGAACCACGACACAGTCCCCTGGCAAGGTCAGGGTCATTGGGGCAAGATGTCAGGTCATTTTCACAGTTCTCTTCAGTAGGATCTCAGGTATGTAACATCTTTATTTGATAATTGTTTTTCACTTGTTCTATATTGTCTTATGACTTTTAAAACAAAAAAGAAACCCATCAAATCAACTATTGTCAAGGAGATATTTTACTTTACTTAGCTTTCTAAATATTTGTTCATCATATTTCAAAACATTTTCTATAGAATAAAGTTAATTAATTGATTTAATTTGTATTTTGAAAAATTTCATCAGTATAAAACAAAATATGTTTATTTTGGACAACCATGATTTGAAAATAATTTATATACAAGTATTATGTAACTTATTAATATCCATCAGCCCAGAACTACCGTTGGGTGCGAGTATTGTTCCTTGTGTGCATTAACTTTAAGCTAATATAATTTGCTTATCGGTTTCAGGAACAGAGTGTCATAATTGTGCCTGAAACCAGGGTTGTAACAAAAAGTGCTGGCACCAGTCCAGAATTTGAGCAGGAACAGTTCAAGAAAACAATTTTTCAGCGGAGTGTGTCAGAAATTACCTCCGAGGAAGAAAACAGTCAAAGCAGTACCAACAGATCTCTGTCTAGACGAAGAAACAACAGTGGCGGTGTGTCAGGTGAGAGTTCTGTCAAAATATAAATGAATGAATGAATAAATGAATGAATATTTAATGGAACTGTGTGGCATATTTGTTTATCTGTTAAAATTTTTAAAGAAATTAAAAAAGTACAAAAAGATATTTACCTTTCAAAACAGTAACACATCTATCTAAAATCCACATGATTAGATTAGTTTTTATATAGTTTACATCTTAATTTTGTAAGAAGGAATTGTTTTAAAAGCTGAATAATTTTTATTTCTATTTTATAATTAATGAAAAAATCTTGTGATATTTCCGTGGATTTTCTTGGCATCTGTGTTCTTTCGATTCTTTGCAATAATGTGTGCCTGATCCATGATTTCTTACAGATAATGATCACCATATTTAACCATTTATATTTTGCTTGTTTATATGTTTATCAGATAGTGATCATCTTGTGTTTTTCAGATGGTGGGATGTCACTTCTGAAACATCCGTCGGCCGCCATGACAAAGCTCATCTCATCGGTTGATCGTCAGTCAGAAAATGGAGAGCGAGCGTTGCAGCGACCGGTCATGGAATTTATCATTCAGCGTCATGACCTGGATAATCTTCAGCTGGCCATGAGACAAGCACTGAGGAAGGCAGCATGTCGAGTGTTTGCCATGCAGGTCAGTTTTATATTTTTATATATATA
>JAECMU010301648.1:0-12862 GCA_016106625.1 Dracogyra subfuscus
GAACCAGCGTCTTCGGCTTACTGAGGCAAGAAGGCCCGAAGTGCAGAGTAATCACCTCAACATTTAGAGCCTATAAATGCAAGTGCGGGGAGGGAACGGACCAAGTCGGGTCACGTGTCAAAATCTACTACATGGAGATCGTACGTCTAGCATCCCATGATAAATGGGAGTGGTTTTGTGGTATAGAATTTGGTGACAAAAACAACCAATTTAGTAAGTATTGGTAACATGCATTCTAGTGCATTCAGCTGATAGAAGGGATGCTAGCGAGCTTACCTAGACAATACAGTGCCCCTTGACTTGGTTCAGTGGTCTCGTCCTTCAAATAACAGATGACCATTACTACTTGTTGTTTACGTCTTATTATACTTATGACGTCATATATCAGATATAAAAAACTAATCTGACCAAATTGAATTGTAAACTGAAGGTCAGTCTGCATTGTGGTTGGTTAATTGCATACTTTTTCTGGGATCAAATGGAAATAACACCCGGAAAGCTAATGACGTCTTTGGAAAGCGACGTCGTTAGTAATTGGAACAGGCCTAGTTGATGGTTCAGGGTTCTGTAGTTAGATTGAAGCCAGGGATTTCTTGAAATATAAAATTTGACTGAAAAATTATTAAGTGTACAATGGACATAACCATATACAATTTTTAGATTTGCTGGGGTTATTGTCAATTTGATGCCCTCACATGTTTAATGTTTAAGCTCAGGCTTACACTGGACTACAAATGACCTTTGCGGAACCAAATATACAATAACGCCTGGAAATCTAAACAGTCTAACATGTTTACTTTCACCTGTTGATATATTGCTGATCTTATATCATTCAGCAATAACAAGATATAGAGGCTATTTCATGTGTTTTTTTTTTTTACGAATACGATTTTTTTATGTCCATATTTTCACGAATTACGAGTTGACATAAAAATCGTATTCAGAAAAATTCCATGAAATGGTCTATTTATTATATACATATTTTCAGATTTCTGACAGTATTTTTTGTTTTTTGTTAATATCTTTTGCATATCCTATCGAAAACACGTAATGTCATGATATATTTCTTCCTCTGGAACTTTTCCAGAAAATTTACTTCACCATGGACTTTAAAAAAGAAATTTGATTAAGATTTATCTTTATTAACACTTATTTAACAATGCTGTGCCAGTCCTCGAAATTCGCGGCGGCAATCGGCAATGCCTTCGTAAAAGCTACCGCAAAAAATGATTTGCAACAGCATTTCATTGCCGTCGCAAATTTGAGAGTGGTGAAAGGTCTCTGAACTCTGTCCAAGTACAGATCCCAGAAAAAAGCATTTATAATCAAGTGTGGCCCATTTTAGTACAGAAGCGTAGTAAAGTAAAGATGAGATGTCATCTTTTAGCATATTATTACTACAGTGGATCATAGATGAAAAATGTTGAAAGCATTAATCTTTTTTTTAATAATTTGCCACCGTAGTGCTGTTACAAAATTGATTTGCGATGGCACTTAACTGCTGTAGCAAACTTGTCCGAATTTCAAGGGCTGCTGTGCTGTAAACATACTTGATAAAGTGATTCTCTAAAAACTCCCACAAAACCAAAATGAGTCAAACACCGTTAAATTCTTACCCTTACACTCGATGACACTACATTTTGTCAGCACTATTTAGTTTTGTATTCAATTCGTTTTAGATATTTTATCGTTATTGCATTTCATATCCCTTTATTTATAGGTACAGTTGTTTAAATTACATTTTTAATATTTTTCAAATACGATTAAATGCATTGGTAATCATCAAATTTAAATACAAAGAACCGAGACAAAGGGAGATAATTTACTCATGCACTTTTACAAAAATGCAAATATGACTTCTATATTTTCACTGTAGCTAAAATACAGTGAAAATATGTATTTTCACCAGATATGACTTTATGGTTTTCGTAGATCTATATATTTCACTGATATGAATATAATAAAACAGATTGCCTTCCATTAATGTACCCACCAGACTTAAAGATAAAGAAAACTACAGTAAATATAAGATATATTTCTCATATGTTGATCTATATATGAGATATTCAGAACAACCTTGTCCTGCTGTATGACAAAACGAATGACTTCAGCTTTCTGATAGTTAATCTTCTGTTCATGTTGAGGAATATTGCTTCAGATCCAGATTTCGCTGTCTATATTTCTCAACTTCTGAAATACCTTAGTCCGACACCAGTTTTGTAGGACTGTTTGATCAGGGTTAAACATACAAGGACTCCTGAAAGCATTTATAAAGTGTAAACACGGTGTCACCCATTCGAGACCTAAACTCACGATCAGCTCACAACCTTGACAATCTAAAAAAAAAAAAAATCATGGGGAGAACATAGGAAATGTGGCAACATTTAAAAAAGAGCTATACACGATATACAAACGGAACTATACACGGTCAACTGACGTACCATATCAGAGCAATTCACATTCATTTGCATCCTACTTGCGATCTATTGGCAACCACAACCACTGGAATTGGCTGTTTAAAACGACTGTTGGTATAAAATGGGACAGTATGTACTACCACTGGAATTGGCCATTTAAAAAGACTGTTCGTATGAAATGGGACCATACGTACTACCACTGGAATTGGCTGCTTAAAAACACTGTTCGTATAAAATGCGATCGTACGTACTACCACTGGAATTGGCTATTTAAAAAGAATGTTAGTATGAAATTGAACCATACGTACTACTACTGGAATTGGCTGTTTAAAAAGACTGTTCGTATGAAATGGGACTGTACATACTACCACTGGAATTTGCTGTTTAAAAAGACTGTTCATATGAAATGGGACAGTACGTACTACCACTGGAATTTGCTGTTTAAAAAGATTGTTTGTATGAAATGCGATCGTACGTACTACCACTGGAATTGTCTGTTTAAAAAGACTTCATATGAAATGGGACCGTACGTACTACCACTGGAAATGGTTGTTTAAAAAGACTTGGTATGAAATGGTACCTTACGTACTACCACTGGAATTGGCTGTTTAAAAAGAATATTCATATGAAATGGGACTGTTTAATTCACTGTTTAAAAAACTAAGAATTAAGCCACTGTGAAGCAGAAACTGTATCTCCCGTTGACCTGATAACAAACATCATCATGCTAGCTGCATAGATGTTATCAGGAAGTAATGTGATAACACTTAAAAGTATCATAGCACAGGGTATCAGAGCAAGTCATTTATAGGTTGATGGACATGTGGTTTGATCAATGTGTCTTATATAGCCACCAATCTCTTTTTCTTTTCTTTTTTCCTCATTTGAATCCAGATACGTATAAACCATTAAACATAAAATAACCGTCTTTGTTCCAGAAACTCGCTATATTTGTCTGGAAGAGCTAGCCATAATAGGTTAACATTTATTGCAGATCTTTGCAAACTAAAGTGTGAAAATGGTGGAAGTCCTAACGATATTTGTGACAAGTGCAATTGCATTGGAAGTTGGACAGGAAGTACATGTGGTAAGTTGTTGCCTCGTACCTGACTCCATTTTAAGCAGGGTATACATGCGTTGTAAGCAGGGTATACATGTACTGTAAGCAGGCTATATATGTGCTGTAAGGAGGGTATACATGCATTATAAGCAGGTTATACATGTGCTGTAAGCAGGTTATACATGTGCTGTAAGCAGGGTATACATGTGCTTTAAGCAGGGTATACATCTGCTGCAAATGCAGGAATTGATGAAAAAGGTAGCCAAATCAATTGCATTACAATAAAATTTCAGATGAATATCTTGAGGCATCTCAAAAAAGAGCTAAGCATTTCGTTTCATACCATCTAAATTGAAGGGTCTTTACTCTGACATAAATATGCTCATCACCATCAAAGTGTTGATACATTTCAGATGAAAAGTCTGGAGAAATATACAGACGGACAGACAGGACATAGATAGAGCCCATAAGGCTTCTCCAGCTGGATCAGTAGGGAACTAATACATATAATGTAGTAATTTCTCAAATAGCTGACGATTAATACATATATGTGCTCTAGTGGTGTCATTAAACAAAAACAAAACAAAAAACATTTCAGGAGAATGTGGAAAACTTTGTTTAAATGGCGGTACCCCGCTTCCAGGGTGCACTGGATGCATATGCCATCCAGGATTCAAAGGACCTATGTGCGACGAGTCTGGTAAGTACAAATATAATATTGGTTTATTGTTCATCAACAAAGAGTATTCCAACTATTCAGGCTGTTTATTTAACATGATTTCTTCCTTCTGTAAATCGCAGATTGAGGGAGGAACCATACGTTTAAGAAACTGAATAAAAAAATGTTAATATTAAATTGTGTTTAAGATACTGGGGGGAACCAAAAAATCACTAAATTCAAGATAAAGATATTTAACGTTTCATTTTTGATTAGACCAACAGTTGTATTATTTGTTTTACTGTCGCAACACACCAATATTTCGACTTCTGTGTTGGCTATTGTTTGTAACCTATTTGTACTGTCTCAACCCACCAGCATTTCAAGTTTTAATGCATTTTCCCCACGAAAATGAAAATATTTATACTAAAAAAAAGTAAGATAATAAAATGCAAATATCATTACCAGTGATTGGAACAGAGATCACCTTTCAAACAAATTGACTGTGTAAGAAGACCCTTCAGGGCAGCAGAACCTAAAACCCAAACACAGCTCAAAATGTGCCCGTGCAACACTCATTACACTGGATAGGTAGTACTTTACAGTTTTACCACATCATAGGGTGGTGGATACATCTGTTTGAGTGTTTATTACTCTTTTGGCTCATGATAAATTAACCTTTATTGTTTGGATGATTACGATTGTAATTACAACAAATTAAACATTTTGAAAACTACATCACTTCTACAAGTACAATATAGTATGTCAAATGTTGCTAAATGTATGTTTCACTATGGATATAGTTTTTGTATTATTATTATTATTATTTATATACAATACGTACTATTTCTAAATATATATTCACATAATTAACACAAATCTCCCTAAGGACATCAAAACCAATCCCCAAATTAATACAAATTCAAAAAAAGAAAAAAAGAAGAAACAAAAACAAAACATACAACACAACACAAAACAAATCTGATAACTTAGGTCTGACTACACAGATCACTTCCGGATGAGAGTTCATTCATCACGGCCCACTATAGTTTCTAATTGTGACACATGTTATGGTTCACATGTTGACTTCTAGGAAATAGTGAAAAATTAAAACAATATGTATGTTTAATGGTAAGCCTTCTGGCTGTATTTTGCCCATGTTATTTTGTAATATTGTACATCGACCATTAGGGACATGGGTATATAGTGCAAATGACAGCAAGGGGTGTTACGGTATGGTAGAAATAACCTTTTATTTACGTGAAGCGAACATATAAAGAACACTGTATTATATTTAACAATTTAATAAAGTAATTAAATATAAGTTACAGTTACTAGTCAGTATATATGAAAAGTAAATTACAACTAATGACAACAATCAGATTCGTATCAATGTTACTAAATGTCATTGAATCAGTCCACGAAATGCCGATCTCCGATGTATCTTGAATGATCAGCTGTCGACGATATTTCCGGTCTGCGGCAGATGTGAATGTGAATAGAATGAGGCATTTGCACAGAACTCAGATGTAAAACAGCACGTGGCTATGTTGTTCATTAATAAGAAAATTCGCCTGTCTTTGAACACGCACAAAGTGTTTTTATACCATTTGTCACTTGCTAGACGTTTCTGTAATGTTCCAGAATGCACTAGATGTAAACAAGTTTCTCTGACGTCATTTAAAATATGACGTCATACCAAAAGATTCATACTATTATTAAAGGGTCAACGTCTATATTTAATAAACTTAAAATGTGCATCTATAACAACTCCCCTGTTAAAGAAAACGTTTGAATAACATGAACACGTTTCTATTTTCACACATTACTCTTAATGAATCACCTGTTCGGACCGGTAGTACAGCCAGATGCGGACATATAGCAAAAAACCTGAGATGGAAATGTTCTCAATTTTGGAGTAAAAATAAATGTTTGTATAATGTATGTTCACAATGGTGTATGTTGTTAGTGCCAATGAGAACCCATTCTATTAGCAATCTTCGTTTGAAGTTGGGCTATTTAACATGGGTTTCAATGGCAATAATTCTGCTGTGGAGTTGAGCAACCATCCATATGGCAGACTGAATACTGATAAACTTTAGTCAGACGTGATGCACACAGATGTTCCACTAATATATTAAAAAAAACACCAAAAAAACACGTTTAATGTACATTTCTGTTTTCTTTCCTCAATAGCTCCTGCTGCAACAAAGGGTGGTAAGCATTTTGTCTTGTTTTCTTTTCCTCATATTAAAACAAAAAAAACTGTTCGCACATCAAACCAACTTGGAAACTGTTTAGAAAGCTACCACACAGCAATAATGCTGAGAACTGTAATTCATTCTCCACACAATGTTTTGAACCATTTTCACCTAAATTTGATTGTGTGCTGTTTAAATGCAAATTACACAAACAAGAACAAAAACAAATAAACTCGGTTACATCAACCTAAAACAGAGTATTAGTGCATTTACGAAGGCATGTTAATAGGAACTATAATATACATGACTATGGTAATTTATAATTATTTAAATGTTTGTCTTTTCTATTCAAGCAACTGCAAACGTGTGTACCAGTGGCTTACCTAGCACATAATATACCTACTTTGTCATTGTTTCAAACTATATTTCATAATATCAATAATATCAATAATATAATGTATTTTTGGTAAATTTAAATAATAAATCATTATTTTAGTCAATTGTAACATCATATTCAAATGAGGTGAGGGTTTGGGTTGTTGTTGTTGTTGTTAAATGCCATTTTTTTATATCCTTACATAAAACCAAACTAGTGCATGATACTTTTTTTTCTAAACGTTGGGTAACTTTCAATGTGAAAGTGCGTTTAGAAATGCTAAAAGTATTAATGCATATTCAGTTATGGAGAGTCACTAGTACACTTATAGGTCAGTGAACCTAGTGCCATGAACTGGTTAATTGTCATCCAATTTGTATTTAATTTGCAAAGTTGTCGAATTCTGAAAGTATGTGATCTGAAAAATATGACAATAATTGTATATACCCTGTGTGTGTGTTTATATGTCTTTTTCACCGGATATGACTTGTATGGTTTCCGTAGCTCTATATATTTCATTACTATGTATGTAATAACTATATATAAACGCAGAAACGTGTTCATACATATTCTTGTTTTGCAGGTGCCAATATCCATGCAGCATCAACTTGTATGATTTCCTTTTGCATCATTGTCATGTGAGAAAAAAAATATTGTTTAATGTCATTGTTGTTTCACATGCCACCTTTACGGGATGTACACCTTACAGTCGATAAGTCACCTTTGGCATGTCAAAACAATATCTGGCGAGTCAAAACCGTATATGGAGACCGACAGTTCTAATACACGTTAGGGCATGCTAGTTGTATGCAGATTTTAAACGACACACTGGCCTAGAAGTCATTCTAGCAGGGGTATTACGTCCAGGGACATAGACGCTAAATATGATGCATCACTGATCAAAATGATGGCTGATGCTATTCCATGTTCTGAACTTGATATCACCAGTCTTGAACGTGATGTGTGGGCTCTGTTTAGTAATCTCTGGGTGATATAAGAATGATGTATCGTCGAGTACAGTCCTCTGTAACGTAGTCTGGGAGTGGCAGTAATCTCTGGGTCATATAATAATGATGCATCGTCAAGTGCAGTACCTTGTAATCTAGTCTGGGAGTGGCAGTAATCTTTGGGTGATATAGAAATGATGTATCGTCGAGTACAATCCTCTGTAACGTAGTCTGGGAGTGGCAGTAATATCTGGGTCATATAGTAATGATGCATCGTCGAGTACAGTACTTTGTAACCTAGTCTGGGAGTGGCAGTAATCTCTGGGTGATATAGGAATGATGTATCGTCCGTCGAGTACATTCCTCTGTAACCTAGTCTGTGAGTGGCAATAATCTCTGGGCGATATAGGAATGATGTATCGCCGAGTACAGTCCTCTGTAACCTACTCTGAGAGTGGCAGTAATCTTTGGGCGATATAGGAATGATGTATCGTCCGTCGAGTACAGTCCTCTGTATCCTGGAATGGGAGTGACAGTAATCTGTGGGTGATATAGTAATGATATATTGTCGACCATGGTACCTGGAGTTGTATTTGTAACAGTGTTCACTGGATCATATTATACAAACTGCAGATAATTACTTTAATGTATTTCAGCTAACTCAGCTCTGAAGACAGTGTTCACTGGATAATATTATAAAAAAACTGAATTTCTTTACTTTAATGAATCTTCAGATCACTACTTATTGCATTTCAACTAACTGAGGTCTCAAAACAGTGTTCACTGAATCATATTATAAAAAACCTGCAGATAACTACTTAATGCATTTCAGCTAACATTGTTCATTGGTCCATGCTATTGGTAAAAGCATCTTTATAGTTTAAACATGACACTTTGATTATAGACCCAGTGTAGACTCGCTATGGTTTTTAACCTAGACGTTTTTAGATAAGTCAGGTTTATGGGCGTTTCTCTCCATGGAAGAGAGACGGAACTGAGGGAGGAAGATCGAATGAGAAATGAGAGAGAGAGATGCGAGAGAGAGATGCGAGAGAGAGAGAGAGAGAGAGAGAGAGAGAGAGAGAGAGAGAGAGAGAGAGAGAGAGATGGACAGGCAAAGGTGTAGAAAGATAAACAAGCTTTTAGAGAGAAAGAGTGTGATACAGCATTTTATAGGTGCCAGTTTCAAGCATTGGATACATTGCTAGGTTTTTCACTTGAAGTTGTCTGGTTATCTTGGATTTCTGTTCTGGTTTTGATTCAAAGTACAAACACGTATACTTTATATACGTCAGTTTCAAGTGTTAGGTAACTTGGTATTGATGATTTTGATATTGAGATCAAAGGAAGTAAACTCAGTTTTAAGTCTTGGGAAATTAGGGTTTACGCTGACCCATAACACTGTTAGCAATTTGGATAATTTGGTCAAATGTTTGAGTGAAATTGAGTTTCAGTTGTCCAAAAGAAAGCAGATATTATGTAATTCTCATGTTAACAGTTCTTTGTATAAAATAGTTACACAATCACTGCGTATCGTGTAGTGTCTAAACTGACAACTCACTTGATGTTATGAAACAATAACAATAAGCTGGTAGATCAAACGTAGCACGTGATTTTTGAATTGGCTTTATGATAGTAAAACATATTCGCGAAGTTTCATTTTAATTCGTATTTGGAGAATTGCCAAACGACTGCTTAAACCCTGGGTTACTTGCTGGCTTATGCCATTGTTTTAAAGGATAAACACAGTACAATTTACATACGTCACTTTTAAGCGTTCGGTATTTTGCTATGGTTGTCATTTGAAGTTGTTTGGTTATGTTGAATGTGTGTCCTTGTTTTAAGTTAAAGGACACAAATAGTACAGTTTGTATATGTCAGTTTCAAATGTTGGATAACTGATTAGCGTTGTTACTTGAAGGTTTCTGGTTATGTCCACATATCTCCATGGGAAATCTGCCTTCCGTTTCTTAATGTGAAAACATGTTACTGGCGTTTTATTGGTGTAATCCACATTATTTTAATATGTAAACGTTTTCAAAAATGACCAACAAAAGAACAAATGAGTTTAGTTTTGTAGTATTCTCAAATAGTCCTGTCAGTACAAATTTAGTATTGAAATAATTGGGGTTTTTTATATTTTTTTATTATTATTAAAAAAACACATTTGAAAACAAAACGAGTTTAATTTCTGGTTTGTTTTTATTAAACAGTTACTTTGGTATCAAATATTATTAACGAAATAATATTCACAAATACTTCTGCTCGCGATCTGACATTCATATATATATATATACATTTTTAATAAAGATTTAAATTTATTTTTAAAGCATAACTAATTACGTTTTTCGTGCAGCAAATGCCTGCGTTAAGAGACGATAGGCATATGTAGTATGTAGTCGATGGTTATATTTTTTCTTGCAGTGATGTGTTCGTTGTTAATTGTTTTGTTTTCAATTCCTTGTTGTGCAATTATATTAGCAGCAATCTGCATATGATGTATTGGGTCAATCACTGTTATTAAATGTATAATTTTAAAATATATCTGGCAATATCATTAATCAGGCTTTCTGCCAAAGTATAATTTGTGGGTACATAATTAGAACAAAACATGTCATAAGTATCTTTACTAAGGAGCTAACGGAAACAAACAAATGTTTTGGAACTGGACACTGCAAATCATTTGCTTTGTCATATTTAAACAATAATACCTACTTAAAAACAATATTTAAAACAAATATATCCATTAATTTTTAGTGTACGTAATTTCCCCCTCGGTATCCTGTGTCAGAAACCTTGATAATATATTCAATAACGTTGCTATTATTCATTGTTATTATTTTGTTCCTTTTCACACGAGAAAGAGGTTTCTAGACTCCGATAATCATCATCTTTCCCAATAGGCTGTGTCGCTTAGTATTCCCAATTTTGGAGAACTAATTCCCAATCTAAATAATTCCTATTTGTATTATTATATAAATACATATTATTTGGAACATGATATGTAGCACTTGACAAATACCCTTTCCATCCTCTATAACGTTTAATAATGCTAGATACATTATTAGCAATTTGAATAGATGCAAATATATATATATATATATATAGTAATTCTTAACTGAACTTAATGAGATGATTTTGAAATAAAAATGATTTGTTTGATTTTATTTATTATTATTATTATTATTATTATTCTTAAATGTAAAACACTGATAACATTTTCAAAGTCAAAGCCATAGGCGTCAAGTCAAATTTCCGAAAACATACCATGGCCTTATTGATATTAACAAATGATAAAGCAACTTTGTAAACATATTCCTGTCACATTTTTAAATTATAATTACTGAGGATAATTGTTTTTAAACGAGTAAACCGGAAGAATATCAAGACTGAAAAGGAATTTTGGCTGAAACGAAACAACCAGTTTAGAACAGCCCTGGGCATATGTTACACCTTACTTGAAACCAGTCCATTTCACAGTAGTCACATTGTTATTGTTTTGTCGGCAAACATTTCATAATTTATAATTACGTTATAATAATATTTATTAATATCCTGTTTTGCCAAACGAAGACAATACCACCCAATGCTCCTACCAAATAGTGACTTGAAAACAAACTGTCTGCGTTCTAAATATCACAGCCAGTTCTCGTCTTTAAAATTGTGTCCTCCTGACTCATTTATAGCTCTTTGCGGGTCTTCGTAGTTTTCACTCTGAGGGAATCATTTTACTTAAGAATTTTGTTGTCTTGTGTGGGGTTTTTTTTGCTTCCAGAAGAAACAGACCTTTTATCAAAACTTTGGGCATTGTTATATATATTATATAAACATTGTGACAATATACTCTTTCCCCCAACCCAGCCTACCCCACCCGCACCAATATCCATCACAAATGAACGTAGATTTGATTACTGTGTGGATTGTATTAATTAACGAAAGTGTGGATTTTGTTGGTTAATGAACAAGTGCATTCTGTTGCTTAATGAATTAGTGAATTGTGTGTGTTTATTAAATAAAATAAAATATGTTTTCATTGGTTCACGTTGTAGGTTTTGCCTATGAAACTATTTAAACGAACAAACTAAGAGTTGAAGAAAACTTCAAATTCTGGGCAATAACGTAGGTCTTGAACAACCTGAAACGAAAGTGTGGCAGACAATTCCAAAATATATTTGCAGTGGCTCATCACCAGCATGTGATAATATGCGTTCATAATTAATATCTTTTGTAGATTTAATTTTGAACAGTAAATTGTTTGTTCGCAGAAATGGTCAAAAAAAAAAAAAAAAAAAAAAAAAAAAAAACATTTTAAAATCGAATACCATAACATTGTCTCTGCAATTATTGAATATACAAAATAAGGTTTGGATGCTTACAATGCTAGTCCTCATTACACGACTAGGCCTATATAGCCACATTTGTTGTAACACATATGAAGACCTCCATGACGTTTGCATTTAGTTTTGTACATAATACTTAACGTGATATGTGTACTGTCATCTGAACCTTACGAAATGTGGCATTGGGTAAATACAAAGGAGGACGTCGGCAGCGCAAATTAAAATAAGAACACCGGTCAATACGATGTCAAACTTAAAATGTATTGTGTATTACATCAGCATTCCCATGGAAACAGGATTCATCACAGAATAGCACACCATACTAAGGCTGTAACCTGCAATGATGATACATTCATGGCAAACATCGGCGCTCATTTCGATGTCGATCCGTGGGTATAGGTCCAACATATGGTCGTTAAGGACGCAGACCAGCAGAGCAAAGACGGCGATGCACAGTGTCTGTGCTGATAACCCATCGTCGATTTTCAACAGTTGGTGCAGTCCTGGCAGCTGACGGCGTTCGATCTCAAATATGGAGGCGAACGATATGGCTATCTTCTGGTAAAATAATTGGTTAAATTGACAATACTCTGAGTAGTACTTACTGTAAAGTTTCAAGGTAGCTGTTTCCACGGTTTGGTTGAAAGTGAGCGGGCCCTCGTGTTCCATAACCGTCTGTTGGCTTTCGGCGCCCACGTGACGTTCCTCGTCCAATCGGCGGGCTCCTTTTTGTTGCAAATCTCTAGATAGTCCTAAGCCAGTATACTTTTCCATCTCAAGGGATGTTTGGCAGTGGAACACGTCCGGTCCACAACCGGTCGTCGACACTCTCCACCGAATTTCCATGGAACACCGAACCACCC
>JAECMU010301830.1:0-10877 GCA_016106625.1 Dracogyra subfuscus
AGTTTTAGGAAGAAAACATAATACTTACATATCAATATCTGACAGTGTCCAACTTGAAAGCTGTAGATTGTCAAAGAAATGTAGATGAAGAAACTTCTTTGTCTTAATCTTCTAATTATCATGTGCTCAATGGGGATTTCCCCAAGGGATTTCATGGAGTACCTGACATGTCTCAAGCCACACTTACTGTTAACCCTTTGGGCCTGATTGTGTAGAACATTTCATGCCATTTGGCATCTTTTCATATCCTTCAGACATTCCTTCAGACATGTCAGGTGGATTTTGACTCCAAAGATGAGTTTTGGGTCTCAGAGAAGTCTATACATGTAGAAAATGTACATTGCAATGCATTATATCAATCATCCGTGCAGGTATACCTTTTTAAAATCTATATTGTGGCTAAACAAAAAATATTACACCTTTGAAACTTTTATATGTTTTAGTTAACATGTGGGAGATTAAATTTCAAGAAATGTCATCTTAATTTCACGTGATCCACAAGGTCAATTTCAAGGTCATAACAAAGGTCAAACGGTCAGTGTACCCCAACCTCCTTCAATCTGAAAAATAATGACAGATTTGGAATCCTTGTTACATTGTCTTTCCAACAATACCAATTTTATGAATATTGGCCCAGTAGTTCCTGAGATATTAGGGTTTAAAGGTTGGTGGTCACGCCCATTTTGGCCGAAAATCTCAAAATTTGGGGGGCCGTATCTCCTACACCACTGGTTCAATTGGTCTAAAATTTCAGATTTGGTGCTGTGGGATCCCAATCAACATGTATACCAAGTGTCATAAAAATCTGAGACGGTCGGGTTTAACCCATTGGGTGATTTGACATGGAATGACCCTATAAAGGATATTTACAAATGGGTTAGAAAAATGGCAAAATAATTAAAGTCATTGTTTTATTTTATTATCCGACCATCAATAACTGGTTATGAGTTGTGAGTGATTTAAAATTTGTAATTAAATAAAATAAAGAAAATTTAAAATACTAATTTAATGCAGTGCATTGGTCTTGCACTGACCACCAAAATACCAGACAAAAATGTACACATTAATCTAGCACTTGTCAAAACATGATTTTGTGTTTTAGTAGTCAAAAAGAGAACATTTGTTCTAAGTGGATATCTAGATTAAAAAAAAATTATAATCTAGTACTCATATCCATTTTACCTACCCGTAACTTGTCAAGCCCGTGGACATGAATTTCCAACAGCCACTATGACAGATTGTCTGTCATGATGGTCAAATACCCATTATGCTAATGCTAATGACATTTCTTACACATCTGTTGGCGAGAACATCGTGCATTGTTTTTGGGAACACATGGGTTGTTAGCATACGTACATGTGTTAACAATTTCAAGACATACAACTGGCTGCTCCTAGGTCACCAGGGTCATGCATCCAATGAAAAACTACACAATGGAAATTGCTTAGATTGTGATGTACAGTTAACCTGACAATCATGGGTCTGTGACACGCAAGTCAGCTAGAAGTGCAATGGTTTAAATAACTTTTAGATGAATTCTTTTTTTTAATTTGCTTAAAACCTGATTTATGAAGATATGTAAGAAATAGAATAATACATTTGTGTCTGATAGATACCATTTATCTCGCAACTCATTGTTTAAATAGGTATCAAACTCGCATTCGCTCGTTAGATACATTTTAAAACAACTCATGAGATAAATGGTATCTAACGGCCACTCATGTATTATTCTCTACACAAGTTTTATTATTTTATTGCATAATACCACGATAGTTACAGAACCAGTTGTTTTGAACAATATTAATACAGGCATGGCGAAGCTGGGAGGGGCTCTAGGCCCCCCACCCACACCTCACTAATTCTGAATAAACAATATTATTGGTAGTAAATCTTAACGTAGAGATGAATTTTAAGCACTTTGCAACACATCATCTTAAAAAGTGAGAACAATTGTATTTTAGGACATCCAGTGTTTAAAATTATATGGGGGAGCATAGCCCCGAACACCCTAGAACATTTGTTTTGTACCATCGATTTCAGTCAGTCCCCCAATGTTTTCTTGCTTCTGCCATGCCTGTAATAATAAATACACCAACTGATTATATCACATGTACCTTTCGACATTCATACACCCACTGACTTTTTCCATCTGTATCAACATAATTCCACCAACGCAGGCCAACCAATAAACGACCTGAAATGAATATACATCTTTTAATAACGTGATCTTTTTCAATATAGTGAATGACATACATTAAGTATTGTTTACAGCCAGAATAAAGTTGATTTGTAAACACAGTTACACTAGTTTCATGATCATTTTCTCTTAAAACATTTGGTTTAAAGTTCATTAAAGTAAAAAAGAAAACCAAGTAAATAGGGCCTATTGTATTAAAATGTATATACAAACCTGTAATATTCTTTACCGTCCAGAAATCCATTGAAAGTAGAATAACAATAACAACAAAGTTTGTGATGAAGCTGTCACTAAACAAGCCACACAAAAGGTATGAGAGAATGGCTCCAGCACGAAATATTAGGTGAAAGAGAACTGCCACTGGGTGCCTGAAGAATTTAAGAGAGAAAAAATACATGCATTAACAAAACTTAAAAATGAACAGTGTATTGACAAAACTTTAAAATACATTTGGACTATGCAGTATTGATAGTTTGTCATCAATAAATTATGTTATTTTATACATTTCAGAGGACAATATTTTAAAATTTGAGGTAACAGGAAGTCGGTTCAAGTGGTTTTTACCTAGGTACTAGTAACCAATTGTTCGGTTACGAGAATTATATTTGCGTAACCTATGGATTACCTGATCGTTTACCTCAAAGTTACGTTGAAATTATATTTTAATACATAATATTTTGCTCAAACATAAAGTTCAAACAAAATATATAAAAAAAACGTTTTATAAAACAGTTTCTTTAATGTTTGCAAATCGAAAGACGTGACTTGTAGATGATTCTTTTGTTTTCATACGATCGTAGCGTTGTAGATTAATTATTATTATTATCATTATTATTCACCACTTGTCATCGGGATCGCAAAAAATAAGGTCACCATATTCTAGAAAGTATTGCAGAAGTTAACACTATTGTAAAAGGACTAAATATCAGCCCAGTATGGAAACAAAATAGATACATTCCCTGCTGCATGATTAGACTAATACTTTTCTTTTATGAATAACAAATAAAGGCTATCATTTGTCACTGATATGTAAAATTTAGTATACAGCAGATTACAAAAACCTCACCAAAATGCGAACAACAAATGTCCAGTTCATCTGAACTATAAAACAAGCTACTCATTGGTGCATAATTAGATTAATAAAAATAAATCTTATAATAACATAAAAAGACCACAATTTGACACTGATAATTTTGCGGTAACAATGCTCTTTTCCTTTATCGCTGGTACTTCTATACTACAGTGACGTTCCAAATGTTTGTTATTTAAAGCTCATTATGCGATGTTAGTATTTTCCCGCTTTTGTGAAATTTTTGCATTTTTGTTTACGTTAAAAACCGTTTTCAACCTTTGTAAAATTATAAGCAATCCAATGTTATGTCTACATATAATTTCTTTAGAGATATAATAGCAGCAGATAATTTAGGTGCCTTAACGGTCTGTGCACATTTCTTTAAAACTTTTGGCTTGACTCTGTATTGAGCCTTCGGTGTCAAGTTGCAATCGTTGCAAAATACTGTTGTCTACTGGTTTGCCGTGCATCAAGTATCTAAAAATCAGTCTAAAACATTTGTCAGAATACTAGTAGTATGTCTGCATGAACAAATGTCCTGTATTCGTGAAGTCTGCAAGTTTTAATTTCTGAACGTCTACAGGTCACGACGTAACCGATTTGCGGTTCGCGTAAATTTAATTTTGCATAACCGACACGTGAACAGAACGGCGGTTCGCGTCAAATATTGTGCCCTGCATTTAACCTTCCCTGGACTGATTTAAGTGGATCATAATATTGTTCTAATAAGCAAATAAGCAGTCTTCGCCATGAACAAAATCAAGCTGAGCTAAGGATCACTCTCCTGAAATGCTAGGCAAGCAATCAAAGCAAGTTTCAAATAATAGGCATTTTACAAAATATGAGCAAGCCAATCAGTTTGTCACTTTTATAAAATTTTCCAGGCAAGTGAGGAGGTGAGTGCGAGTGTTTATGGCCGAAGACTCACACACACACACATACATGCACATATACCCACACACAAACTGACCCCCCCCCCCCCCACTTACACATACACACAGACAGATACACACTGTCACATACAACACATATGCAGACACACATACATACATACGCACACACACACAACACATACACTCACACACAACACATACTGAATCAGACTGTGAACAAAGGTCTTAGAAATGTACGTGCAATAGTGATCAATAACGTAACGTTTTATAGTAATACATTGCACATTTGTACAAACATATTTCATAAGGAGAGCGATTGCTCGCCTGGCTCAATTAAGGAGAGTGATCTACAGATCGCCTTGATTTTACTTATGGCGAAGACTGCTTACAGACATACAGATAGTGACTGCGATACATTTATCAAGGTCAAACCTATGCAAATGAAAAAAATATGTAAAACATAATGGCTTTAGATCTAGAGGGGAAGTGTGAAACATCATGATTATACATGTATATATATACTTGATAGGCCTGCTTTTTTTCTCTATGAATTATTTGGTTAAAGGGACGGGAAGTAGCCCAGTGGTAAAGCGCTCACTTGATGTGCGGTCAGTCTGGGATTGATCTCCGTCGGTGGGCCCATTGAGCTATTTCTCGTTCCAGCCAGTGCATAACAAATGGTATATCAAAGGCTGTGGTATGTACTACCCTGTCTGTAGAATGGTGCATATAAAAGATCCCTTGCTGCTAATCGAAAAAGAGTAGCCCATAAAGTGGCAACAGCAGGTTTCCTATCTCAATATATGTGTGGTTCTTAACCATGTCTGATTCCATATAAATGTAAATAAAATGTGTTGAGTGTGTCGAATGATTTCACCTACATGTATTCCTTACCTTAACTTCTTTCTCATGCCTCTTCCACTGCCATCATCATCAACAAAATTTAACGGTACTTCGCTCTCTTCCATAATAACCTAAAAATACAAATCAATGTGTTTACTAGTTACCATAAACCAGGCATGGATCTGGAGGAGAGACTAGGGTGTGCAATGTGCACCTGTCCCTCTAAATTTTAAAGAGCTAAACCAGTATTCAACCGATGAATATAATGACTACTTGTAATCATTTACAAAGTTAACATAAATACATGTATAAATATATATAAAATGACATCATTCTGCCTAGCAGTAGTTAGAACAATATCATAAAGAAGCTAAAGGACCATAATGTGTTTACAAACACAGTAAATTCTTTAATTAGTTAATATTGGTAATAAATTGCAGTACAACACACTTGTTATTAAACCTGGATTTTTTTTTAAGTGTAGCAATTTCA
Source organism: Dracogyra subfuscus (assembly GCA_016106625.1). NCBI lineage: Eukaryota > Metazoa > Mollusca > Gastropoda > Neomphalida > Peltospiridae > Dracogyra > Dracogyra subfuscus. The sequence continues at coordinate 5,498 of JAECMU010301830.1, forward strand.
CATTCTCCGACACACTCAGGAATACACATATATATATATTTATACACATGTATACAGACTGTCAGTCAGACTTGATACAGTGACCGTCGTTACAACACTTACGCCATACAACCACAAATTGTCAGGAAACACCTTAAAACACTGACAGAACAAATTAGGAACACTTCTTTAAGACATTACATAATCTCAGATGCCGTTAGCATGTTGACATCCTTGGTCTTGTCATGAGCGGAGTGTCACATGATGTCCAAGTTACTGTAGATGTGAACTGCTTTTGAAACTAAGTCTTTAGTCAATAAATTAAAGGATTAACTTTGAACAATCAAGTGTACTAGTTTTATGACATTTCATAAACAAAGAAGGTACTAATTGTAGATGTCTTTAACCATGGAAAGATTAGAATGATAGTGAATGTGCCTTGATTAAAAAAAAAAATTAATAATTGTCTGTGGTCGGTTCCCACTGGTGGGCCCATTGGCCTGATTGGGATATTTCTTGATGTAACGGTATTTAATGTCAAACATAGGATTGTTGTTGTATTAGAGCAGGAATCTTTAACTACTGTTTGGTAGGTAGCAATTGCACAGAATTTATATATATATATAGATTTGTCTCAAACGGTAATGATTGTTGATAACTTTCCAAATGTCCATCTCTAGTCTGTGCCACAGGGATCACATACTATGTAATTTACTACAAGTTATTTATTTCCAAGCCGATTGCTTTAGTGTTTAATGTTCACAATGTTATGAGTAAGAAATGTCAAAATTTATAAGTTTTAACATTGACTTCAATCATTAAGAACTTCAACTACCAGTGCCAGTGGTAGTAGAATAGTACCACAACAAAACTGTGGAGAAAACAAGTTGGAGGAAACAAAACAAAATTATGCCTAAAAATATTGTCAAAAAAAGGGCTATAACCCAAGGTGGACATGTATTAATTTAACATCTTCCCATAGGCCTATAATACAATCATTCGTATACGCACACTAGATTCCATCGCTAATCACAAATATCACCGAAAACAGTAGCTTTCGCTTTTCGTGTCAGTGCCAGATCGATCATCCGGTGTTCGGTTGAAAATGTTTACCCATGTTAGAAAACACCTGGCCGATACTTTTGTGGTAATGCTACATGACCTTATTTTTTTTTCTCCCCTTTATTTTAGTAAGTTAGCTATTGAATTATTATTAATAAGGAATTCGCAAACTGTTGTTACTAACAGTAAAATTAATCTTCATTTAAAACAATAATAAAGAGGTTAGGTTATGATTTCTTTAGAGCAGAGCTCCAAAAAGGACGGTGGAAAAAACTTCAACCAACCAACCGAGAGGTCGGTTCTAAGATGCATTTACGGTAAATTCTAATCTGTTGAGAGATCGGCAAAATATACTCGGTGACAAGAATGTAATAAGGTCCCCACTTTCCGTCTCTGATTCGAAACTCTCACGGCAAGATCCACACTGACTGAAAAACTATATAACACCAGGTTACTATGAATGTCATACAAAGTTTTTGTTTAACGACACTACTAGAGCACATTGATTAAATAGGCAAATCATCAGCTACTGGATGTTAAACATTTGCTAATTCTGACTTGTAGTCAACGGGAAACCCGCTACATTTTCTTAATGTAGCAAGGGATCATTTGTGTGCACTTTCTCACAGACAGGAAAGCACGTGCCATGGCCTTTGACCAGTTGTGGAACACTGGAATGAGAGAAAAAAATATCAACAAAATTGATCCACTGAGGTGATTCGATCCATGCTTCACCTCATGCAAGTGCTCAAATGATTGAGCTAATTACCGCCCTCTACGAATATGATACCATATATCTATAATGTCTATTATGTATCGTGAAAAAACGTGAACCGGGCTACCCCTTAAATTGGTCTATTTGCATTTGACTTGTTTTTCAGGAATCTGCATATGCATTTGGAATGCTTTTGTTGAATTAAGAAAACCTTTCAAAAAACAAAGTCAACAAATGAACAAAAGAAAAGTAGACATTCAAAATAATTTTATACATAAGAGATCGAAATGACAGTGATGTAAACCTGTTGTTTATATTTAATATAGTGCGCACAGTCACGTATACATTTCGCTACACATGTATAAACATATTTTAATATCTATGCACATTTTTATTTTATTTTAATGTCACATGCCTCTGAAAATTGAGAGAATTATCATTTCGTTCGTGCAAATATAATTGTGCGTAAACTATTTTTGGTTCATGCAAAATTTGGACAACCATTTACTTGTATATATAACGGGTTATGCAAAAAGGAAATGGGTTACTGTGATTTATTCCTGCGTAACAAATAAATGGGTCACACATATTTTCAGGGGCCTTTGTCAGGATTCAGTCAGATTCCTTAAAACAAGTCAAATGTAAATAGACTAGACCAGTTTATTGGGTACCCAGGTTCATGTTTTTTTCACAATATATGTATATTTACATGTATACTTGCAGAATAGTTTTTGAGCAGCTGAATTTATGCAATTTTAAATTTATCTTTTCCAGCCAGTGCATGATAACTGGTATGTCAAGGGTCGTGGTATGTGCTATCTTGTCTGTGGGATTTAAAAGAGTGTGCTACTAATGGAAAAATGTCACAAGTTTCCTCTGTAAGACAGTCGAAATTACAAAATGCTTGACATCCAATAGCTGATGATTAATAAATCAGTGTGCTCTAGTGGTGTTGTTAAACAAAACAACCTTGACTTTCTTGAGTTAAAGACACTGCACCCTCTTGGTCATTGGAAATTGAAGTTAATAGATGATATCACAGGCCTTAGAACATTTTGAGTGTGATAGTTTCGTTCACGTGTCGCTCGTGTAACTATAGTTTTGTGTAACCCATTTTTTCTTTGCGCATTGAAGTTATGATATCATTTACATGGTCATGATGGGTTACATAAAAACAAAATGGGTTACCTGAATTTGTTTTTGCGTAACGCATAAATGGTTTATGTAAAGTTTCAATTCTCGGAGGCCTGTAACAGGCTGTATCAGACAAGTGTACCAACTGCAGATTATAAGAAGAAAAAATGGCAAATTTGATTTTTATTTTGCCCAAAAAAATTCATGTCATGATTGATAGTTTGGTTTTTTAAAATAAATAATTTGGCAAAATTGTCTTGTCTGTTAAAGAGTTAGCCATGGATAAAATGATTATTTTCAATTGAACATAAATCTGAGGTGGTGTGTATAATGGCTGTGTATGTACCTCACCATGGAATAACTTGTTTTTTAAAGACATACTAGGTTCATTTAAAAAAATAAACAGATAAATGTTTGCTAAACTGCATGTCCACTTTTGGAAATGTGTACTAGTATATCCTTCACATTTGACTACTGTATGTCTGTAAAATATAATTTAATAATACATGTAACAATATTGTTATGTAAAACGCAACACATTTGAATAAGAAAAGAAAGTGTACATAATTATATTTATCTATATTGAAATACAGTCAATAACAGTGTCACTTTTATTAATTGTTTTGGTTTGTCATTTTATGTTTTGAAACAGATATGGCTGGAGTTTTGCTGGAGAAGTTAATGCGTGGTTTTCTGTTAATAAGCGGTTTACCATCATTTCCTATATTCTGTGTCTACCTCCTTATCATACTGCAATCTCACTGGTGGCAAAAGCATACTCGGCCATTAAACCTTAAGTTGGTAAGTTCTCTATTGACTTGTGTTTTCTATTAATTCAGGGATCAAAATTGGCTGACATTCCTGCCAAATATTCAGTCTGGTAAGCTAAAAAATTGTGCCAGCCTGAATCAAAACCTTGCGTACGATGCATGATTGATTCAAACTACTGTGTCAACATAAAAGTAAAATAATTGCTGGTATGATTGGATGACAGGGTAAAACATCTGTAGGAGACTTTATTAAAGAAGAGAAAGCATTTTTTTTTTAACCATCAACGAAAAGTAGGCGGTGGCAAAAGCTGTTTCAGGCAGCGATTTGCCGCCAGAGACCGGGTACTTTTGAGGGCTCTGACTATGTATGTACATATGATTTATAAAATTTAATACATTTAAAAAAAAAAGAGTTTCATTTGCCGATGATGTTGACAGTCTTATACATACTAAAATGTGCTTTAGATGACTCAGTTTATTTACTGGTTACTTTTGATACAGATGAATGACATCTAAGTTTCACAGAGTAGTCGTTATTTGTTGGGATCACAGAACTTGTATCTGATGTGGCATCCCCCATTCCATTTGCCCTTGGTTTTAACACTAGCAGAAAGGATTTAGTGTGTAGATTAATGTTTGTGTTCATATGAAGGAAGGTTACACACAGCTTACATATGTTCTTCATTTCATTTCAATTTATTTTCGTGCTTATATCCAATTAAGGTTCAAGCACGCTGTCATGGGCACACACCTCAGCTATCTGGACTGTCTGTCCAGGACAGTGGGTCAGTTGGTTAGTGGTTAGTGAGAGAGAAGAGGGTGTAGTGGCCTTACACCTACCCACTGAGCCCTTAAGAACTCGCTCTGGGTTGGAGCCGGTACCGGGCTGCGAACCCTGTACCTACCAGCCTGTAGTCCGATGGCTTAGCCACTACGCCACCTAGGCTGGGACAACACTGATCTGGTTAATGATGTTGCTTGGCGGGCAATTGTTTTGTTTCTCTTTTTATTTTTATGCTTATATGTATATATAATTGAATATATATATTCAATTAGGGTTCAAGCACAGTGTAGTGGGCACACACCTCAGCTACCTCAACTGTCTTGTCTAGGATAGAGGTACATGGTTAGTTGTGAGCAAGAAAACAAATGGTCTTGTTAAAAGTGCACTCAGGGTAGAAGTGATCCCAGTACGAACCAGATTTATGTTTTATTTCTTTGAAAGGATTACACCATCAACTGTCGGAACCAAAATGTCAACAACTACAAAAAATTACTCTCCTACCTTGAATTACTGTTACATTTCCCCCACATTTTGTCCACACACAAGTTGTGAAAAAACTATACAGTGACACAGATTCCACATATGAGACTGTATCGATGTCGCCACTATTGACTTTCTAAGATAGCATAGGGCAAAATACAGCGATTTCCTGCCATCTGCCATTTTGTTTTTTTATGGAATACTCTTCAAGAGGGGTAAAAGCCTCCAAAGTATGTGACATACTAATATAAAATCAATGATCTTTAGTGGTATATTTAAAGAAACAAAAACATTATTAAAAAAATTAATATGACGTGAACACGTTTGCTTTTATATCATAACGTGTTATGACGTTGCTAGATTAAGTCATATCATTTCACCCCTCTTAGAGAATATTCCATAAAAAAGTTAAAATGGCAGCCGGCACAAAATTATATGCTTTTTGCCCTATGCAAT
>JAECMU010301995.1:0-16290 GCA_016106625.1 Dracogyra subfuscus
ATCTAGTTTGCCACCAGCCTTCCAATACAATTCCACGTTATATATATATATATTTATCATATAATATCTTACATTTTCAGTGCAATCAAATATGTGATATTTTGCTTGATCACATACTTTAAGAATTCGATAACTTTGCAAATTATATGTAAATTAGTCGAGGTCTCGGCACTAGGTTTATTGACATTTAAGCAAACGTACTTGGGTGACACTGCATGATTGGCGTATGCATTCATAGTCATCAAATAAAAACATTTCAATGGCAATTTGACACTGAAAGCTGCCCAGCGTTCAGAAAACAAAAATGTTAGGCATAACTTTATTTTGATGTAAGGACATCCAGAATGACGTCATTCGAGTTTGTCCTCATTTCCATTCAAAAATACACCGCTCCACATATTCTTACGTCATTTGAATATGTAGTAATGGCGGACTGGAATTAAAGTTGCGTGTACAGTTTACAAAAATACGTTGTATTAAGCTTGAGCTTATATGATTAAGAGATTATTACCCTCGTGTATTTCAGTATCGTCAATATCATATATTAGGAATACAAATAATGTATTATGCTCGCATAATGCAATTTTTATTCCTAATATATATTAATGATACCGAAAAACACTCTGGTAATAACCTCTGTATATCAAATGGTAAATTTATCACTGGTAATATGATAAAAGACCTCCCATCAAATTATAAGCATATGTTTTGACTTAGAAAACTTTTCTTTGGTCCCCATCCAACTTTTCTATAGGCAGCTATATCGGAAATGTTTTTCAATGGGGTGCGGGCAGAAATTTTACTGCTATATCTATTAAATGCAGTGGTATGTATACTTCTAAGTATGAACAGAAGGCAGCTGTTTGCAACAGAAGCCTCTTAAAATTGCTGCATGACGTCTAGTAATAAAAAAAACCCTGCTAGAATATCAATAAATCATTGGGATAATTATTGGGCTAATACCCCACCCCGACACGGCAATACAAACCATAGCTATTCATAGATCAGTCCTAAAAAAACACTGGGTAAGAAAATAACCCGATTCTGTTCAGGGTGATCAATCACGAGACCAATGGCACCTCAAGCAAGTGCCTATCACTGAGCTACATCCCACCCATCCAAGGGTAAACAAGTGTGAAGGTCAGAAGTAGAATAAGAACAAAATGATCCCCATTGGTATAACAGTCTTGAGGGAACTCAAATTACCTTGCTCTCAACAGTACAGTGATTACATTTGTTTATGCAGACGGAGCACGGCACGATAATTCTGTGGTTTGATACCATTTTTTCCCTCAGACAATCATTTCTATGAGACTGCCCAATTCAGCATCAATCTTAAGTACTCAAAAGATGAAGAACTATTAAAGCCTTGAAAGAAATAAAAGATTCTGTTGCATCCAAATTCATTATTTTTACAAATCCATTTAGTATTTTCAAGCTTTACATAATATGAAGTTGGAGCATCCCTTATTTGAAATGGTGATATAAAAGTGTGTATTTTTATCCACCGACAATAAAGATATTTTATTTTGTTGCATGCTCAGCCATTTTTGTAATTAAATGGCAGATTGAGCTGTAAAGTCTGATTTGGATTTGTCTGATGCCAGTATTGGAGTGGGTTGGTGTGCTATACACTGATTTTAAACATGACATTAACCAATGTATCTTTCCATCTTGGCAAGATGATTGGAATGGTGTCTAACAAACTTCTGTCTAGCCAGTACTGGGAAAGTAGTGGTACAGGAAGGATGAAATGGTATTGTGTCATGGTCACATTTGTCATATATAATTGACACATTCATTTATCTTGAAGGATCCTTCAACCTCGGTGTGAGCACTGTCGGTACATCACATTTTGGTGGCATGCAATCATCTGAAGCAAACTAGAAACTGATAAATTTGGTAGAATTTTTTTTGATGGAATCATTTTGATTGATTCCATCCTAATAAGTGTTGTAACTTTTAAGAGATGCTGAATTTTATGCCAAATTTTAAACTGACTTTACCTGTGATATTTGTATTTTTCACTGGCCTTTATGTGTTTTATTTGAATTTTTATACATGTAGGCCTACTGATATTTTATAAAAAAGAAAAAAACCCGACAAAATACATTTAGTGTTATTCTATTTATTCAATCTGCAAATTGAAAACAAAACAAAATAAATTATTGCACATCAGGAAGAATTTGCATATTGATAAAAACTGTGAAACAATAAAATCTGTTTGCTTAACAAATAAGCATGCAAAGATTTTTTTTCTCTCTTTTTACCTGGACACACAACACATTAACCTGTTTAATGAGGTTTCTATACACAAATGATGCTGCCCAACTAGTTTTTACAATATCACAAACCAACGTTGGTTATTTGAAGACAACAGACACAGAGTAAATACTGAAAGACAATATCTGTCAGAGGTATAGACCGAAGAAATGTACAAATGAGTTGTGCTGTATTTAAAAAAGAAAAGGAAAAAACCGGAAGAGATACATTAGAGCAAAAGATTCTCAAAAGGTTACTTAGGTCTGGAATTTAATAAGTTTCTTAAAAAGAACTTATACACACATTATTGAAAATATTTTAAAACCGTAATACTAAAAGATTAGCGACAAAATTGGAACGCCCCTATAACCAGCATGCAGTTTAATATATGCTAAGACATACAAGCAACTTCAACAAGAAGGAACGAAAACTGACTGCCTGCAGACTAAATATCAAGTGTGAAAATACGAAATAACACCATATATCCTTGGAATGTAGGACTGCACAACATTAGATTACAGACAACAGGAAAGTAACCCAAATCCTATAGTATACGCCAACATATTGTCTGTTAAAAGTGACACTGTAGTCATGTAAATATCATGTATACAATAGTGGAATTTATCATGCAACCAAGCTTTCAGTTACCTGCTAACACCTACATGATAATCTGAAGTGTTATATAGTCAATTCCTGATAACATGTATGTGTTATCTAGTCATTAAGAAATTCATTGCAAGTCATTGTAATGACGTCATCATAGCTTTAATTTAATGACATCATCGTAGCTTCCAGCCTGATGTCTGTGACGTATATCAATGACGTATTTATGCCAGCAGCTGTTAGTGGGGGAATCGTGTGTTTATTTTTTATGAAAGAGTGTCAAAGTATGGTTAAAAAGGGTAGCATGATAAACAAAATACCAGGTTACTACGTTTTGATATCGTTGTTATTTGGCTCGGTTCAATAATGGTGTAACAGGCTCGCTGAAGCTCACCTGTTACCCCATTATCTAAACCTCGCCAAATAACGATGATATCAAAACGTAGTAACCTGGTATTCTATATTTATCAGTGTTTTCAATCTGAAACAAAATTAATTCAGTAACTGTAATCTTTGAGGTCATACACACTATATATTTGAACATATCAACCAAAAATGCATATCAGTTTTAGCCATACAGTCAAACATTATCATCTCTTTGGAGAGTGCTAAACGAACAACCTTGAGATGTTGGTAATTTAAGATAAACACGATAAGTTGGGGTCAAAATTATGCCATAAAACCAGTTCTTGATTTCAAGATAAAATTGGAAAATTATGCACATTTTTGGTCTTGCAATACAAGTAAAAAATTATGTCATAGGACCATTTCTTGATCTTGAGATACAAGAGAAAAATTATGCCATATAATTTAAAATAATAAACCATTTCTCAATCTTGAGACTTGAAATTAAGTATTATCATCCTAGGTTTTTGAGATTACAGATTATAAATGTTATTAGATGTTATTGCACAGTATACACCAGACTCTTAACTTTCACTTTGTTTAGAATATTTACTTCTGAAAACGGCTGTAGGAAGAAGAAAGGCCAAAGAGCATCAATGAATCAACTTTCTGCTTCAAAATGACCCAGAATGCAGTAAAAGGTATCTATTTAAAAATGAGTTTCGGGTGGGAATGGAGTCAAAATAGGCCTTACCAATAATTTGGTGCTTCCTATGGGCCTGTTCCAATCATAGGCATGCAATTTGTATGGCATTGCCATGAACTTAAAATCTCGACACATATTAATGACTCGAGACTTAACTTCAATATTTAAAGGCATGGGTGTGTTGTCAGCTATTTATAGAAGCTAAAGATGTTCAAAAAGTATATCACGCAGGTATTTAAAAAATTTATTTAGAAATAATCCAGATATTTGGACCTCCAAAACTCTTTTACCGAACACAAATGTAAGACATTTACTTGATAAGATTTGAAAATGTTGGGTCAGGGAATACTAAATGAATCTGTAAGTAATCTCACATGACCAGAAGTAAAGCAATTAGCATTTCAAGCAAGAACAAAGTTTTAGCCAGAAAAAAAACTTACAAAGAACTGTAGACCAGTATTCCAAAGGAATACTAGACTAAAAAACTGAAAATAGAAAATGTAAAAAGGCAGTGAGCTTATTAAAAATCTAGGAGTAAATAAATAAAACAGATCAATTTGGTCACAAAGTTTCGTATATAAAGTTGGTTTAAGAAAAATAACCATCGTCATTCCAGTCAGTACATTTTATAAATCTATTAAGTAGTAAACAATACAAACGAAAAAACTGTAAATGTGTAAATATTTGACAGCCACTGTAGTTAGGTCTCATTACTTCAACAAACAAAAATAGTACAACATACATATAAAGAGCAGAACTTTGGAATGTTTTTCCTTTTCATGCAGGAATGCACACAAATACTTAGAAATTATATTAGATAAACATAAAATATACAACACCAGTAAACCTTTCTCAAAACTATTAATAAATACTGTTAAAATTATAGTGATGGGAGTGATTAAAATGATTAGAATGTAAATTCAGTGATCATGTATTTAGTTACATTACCAATTTTAAATGCATAACAGGGAATGATCCCACAATTAAATAGTAATTTGTTGTTGGATTTGGTTTTACATGTACTTAATGTGCAATGTACACTCACCTAATGCCTTACACATACTTAATTTGTACTGGAATGTGCTGATCTGCATATAATGGAATTCACATATGTTGCCCTATATTTCAATAAATGAATACTATACATACTTTTTAAAAATTAAAACAAGAGAGTTATTGTCAAACTTTCACAAAATACCATTTGAAAAAACAAAAAAAAAACAATTATCATGTGGTTATGGTATTGTAATGATTTGTTTTTGGTATTCTAAATGTACATTTAACATTTGTGACCTTTAACTAACAGAATCTTTAACAATTTGTCAAAATACTTTGAGTTTTTAACATTTTGATACACAGTTTTGATAATCTTATAGTTTTACAGCATTTTAATAAATAAAACAAATCTATTCTTACTACATATTCTTCATCTCATAGATTTTATTTTTTAATTTTGTCTTATCGTTTGTTCCAATTTTAACAAATTGTTTAAATTTAATAGATAAATGAACACAAGGATTTTCAATCCCCTAGCAAATCCTGCTTCCATTTTTTGCAAGAAACATCAAGTAATGTAAAAATTTAGAAAATGACTGAAAATCCCAAATGTGGAGAATATAATATATATAAACTGTATCACATAGAAAAAATTTTATTGATAAATAATACTGACACTTAAGTAATCGTAAACTAATCTGCAAAATGTTTTTGTCAAAATGTGTTTTGCAGATGCTTCATCAAATTTACCAGCAATAGGCAGGAACTATAAAAATGTACTGATCTCTATACCAAAATCTAACATTTTGAATTGTAATACATACACTAGCACATGTGTACATATGCATGTATATCTAAATTTTTATGAAATATATATATATATATATATATATAGATAAATAATGTTTTATTATGATCAAAAACAAAATACAAATAAAGTAAAAAACAACAAAATAAACATTTCAAACAAAGGATACATGTAGATTGTCGAAGAAGAATGTATAAACTAGATTCTAAACTTGATATACTTGAGACAGATGAGTTCCATAAAAGTTATGGGGACCATGAAAGTAATCCTGATATTTATCAAGTACAGGTACATAAGACAGAATAATGTCTATTAGCATTATAATTATTTTCTTTCTCATAAGGTGTAAATATATCAAAAGTAAATATAACTTTTATAATCAAATCCTAATGTGTAATAGTCATACATTTCAAAGTACATTTTAAAATTTTGTTTGGACATGCTAATAACTTTAATATAATTGTTTTAAATTTAAATTTAATTACTGCTATTACTAGTATTCAGATTAACCAATATGCAGGTCATAGTGACCTAAGTATAGGATACAACACTCTGGCTACCAAAGAAGTACTTGCACACTAAGTTTGATAATCTTTTCTCATAGTACCAGTAATACAATTATTTAAAATGTCCTTTTATGTTTGGAGTTGAATGAAACATATTAAAGTGAACTAATTATAGTATGTGATTCCTTAGATGTAATACCACATGTATAATGTAGAAAAAAAACTAACACTAAAGACATCCCATTAAAAACAACAATTATAATAATAAATGCAGCATCTCACCCACCCTAAAAAAATTTACATTCATAGATAGAACTCTGCAGATTCATGAATAATAAAACTTAAACACCTGCACCTATATACTTTAAAGCAAGTTTTTATTATTCACACCTACAAGTTCCCACATCAACATATGTGATAACAGACAACAATAGTTTGAATTCAATATCAAATGTTAACCTGTCAAGAACAGAACCACAACCATAGTTAACATAGTTAAATAGTGGTTATAAACTCGACAATTGGATTTAAAAAAAAGAAAGAGTACATGCATATTCTTAACTTCATTGAAGCTGGATTACATAATACAAAAAAAAAGTAATTAAGCACCCCAGAAATAAATACAGGACACCGATTTACCTCCGATAGAAAATGCTAGTTTTATTGGATGTATCCCTAGAAAGGGTATCCATCTAAAGTATGTTCTGGCAGCCTTAGAGGCTGAAATGCACTGGACTTACATTTAAACTTAGGTTGTCTTTAGCTGTGTATTTGAAACTCTGTTCCAGTACAGAGGATGTGTTTCTAAATATATCAAAATGCATGAACGTGTTCCTGTTCTCAAATTCCATATCAGCATGCATTGTTATGCAACAGGAATGAGTTCTCAGCTACGTGCAATTTAGTTTGAGATTACACTGAACATTTTCTGAAAGAAATAGCCAATAATACCAGATTGGTAAATGTTTCAGACCCAATCTACCTCAAAAACAGCAGTGTTGATTTGTGTAATCAACACAAAAATTAAACATTGCAATCATCAATTGTGTTTTTGTTAAGTAAGTAAACATTTACATACATTTTTCCATCATGTTTTATACAACATGAAAACCCCCCACAGGATTCTTAACTAAGTTTTATGAGCATACAAGTTGTTAAATTACATGCTATAAAATTATCACTCGAGAGACATGAATCATAAAACTATTTAATCACATGTATATTATATCTATTAAACAATTTAATTACATGTTCTATCTTAAAATAAAGTGCATTATAATATTAAAAGAATCAAGCTTTTGGTTTACAATTCTGGCTACGGTGATTGTCTTTAACCAAAATGCACACCAGTTGTTCTTTTTTTTCAAACCCTAAAAAAGGAATAAATAGTTTTAAAAAGTTATTAATTGCAGAAAATCCTAACTCATGAATCTAACTTGCAGTCTAAATCCACAAATAATGGACATAAAATACCTAGCAACAACATGTTGCTAATGCATGTAACCACATATAGTAACCAAAAGGCTAAAGACTACAATGTTTTAATACAGAATGTTAATTGCATATTTGCAGCAATGAGCCAAAATCATAATAATGAACTGCTAGTGTCCCACAGGCATAAAACAAAACAAATTACAGTAGTCCATGAATGAAAGCACTGCCAGACATAGCTTGCTGTTACAAAACTTTTGGCCTGGAACTTCTGAAACTTTTAGAGTCTAAGACTCAAGACTACGTGTGATAACATTTTAAAGACATACGACTGGCTGCTCCTAGGTGATGACCAGGTCACCAATGCCATACCATCCAATTAAAAAGAAAAGCATGATCACTCTGATAACCTGAAATTGACTTGTTTGTGACAAGTTAACTATAAATGCTAGGGCTGTATTTAGGTTTTAGTTGGAAAATGCGTTTAAATTTATTTTTGAACTGTTTTCTTAGAGATGTAAGAAATACAATACTACATTTGTATCCGTTAAGATACCATTTATCTTGTTTAAAATAGGAATAAAACTCACTTTCGCATGTTTTATACATTTTTAAACCAACTCATTGCAAGATAAACGGTATCTAACAGCTGCTCATGTAATTTTCTCTATTTAATGCTTCAAATGCTCATGTACCGCAATTTTAAACCAATATATTTTGCCACAAAAAGATACAACTTTAAAAGCAAAAATTATCCCTTCATCCAGTGATAATAATTTATACAATGGCAACAAACTGCCATTGGTAAAGCCACAGGGAACTGTTATATGATGCAATCTTAGACCTAAGATCACATTAAGTGTATAACTACTGTATGTATTTAAGTTTATCTTGGCGCTAAGATCGATACGTGAACTGGGGCACTGATCTACAGCAATTCATATTACAGCTACAGTAATTACTGTTGTTAATATCAAGCCGTGACATACATAACTGTCACACTATTAATAGAAATAGATAAACTTTGAAAAACAAAACAAGCACTATTAGACCCTGATGTTCACTCACTATATAACAATTATTAAACACTAAACTGTATACAATGCACTACAATTTGTGTAATTTAAACTATGTCTAGATGACAACAAAAGTAAAGATATTAAACATTAACAATATAGACGAAGTAAAACAAATGTTTGTGGTTTTTTACAGAAGAATATCAACATCATACTCTCTTTAGATATATTTTAGAAACGTTTTATATACTAACGTATGTAAGTATATATACAACATATACTCTATATAATTAAGTATATACAACACATAGTGTATGTATTGATAAATGTACATTGTGAAAACACAAGATATTTTCCTCTGTACAATGTGAATACTATCTTGTATTCTACTCTTTATTTACACACAACAGAGGTAAAAGGAACATCTACATAATAATTAATAAAAACAAAGCAACTACTGGTTAAATCCTAAGTGTATGAATCACAACTTTGCAATACTTGTAATACAGACAAATACTAAAAATGCTATTAACAAATAGTATAATTTTAGTCAACATTTCTTGCTTGAATCTATACATAAATTATCGTATAGATCACAGGTCTGTCTACATGCTGGTGGTTTACAACTGGTTGCCTATATCAGTAACCACAATAAATTATTGCATTTTTGCATAAAATCTTTCATCTACAGTATTCAGAACTTTGCGGAAGCACATTATTAAAGTACACAGGGGAAAATAGAAGATGATAAAAAATGTCTCACCTAGGGTTCAAACTAAGTATAAATGTTTTATTTGTTTGTTTTTTTTAAGAAAGAAAAAAATCATGACTTCTCACAATATTCATAATCTGCTGCAATCTTCCCATAAAAAACATACCCCTAAACCTCATGCATCCGATTTATATTTCATAAATGTTTTGACACCAAAATAATAGCCATTTGTTTTACAAACTTTAGAGAGTGCTGGTTAAGACAAATGATTGGTAATTCAAAGTAAGCAAAGAAAATTAAAATAAATGTGTTACACACCCTCAACCATTTCAAATCTTATCCCGTAATACAATTATGACCAATAACATATATATATATATGCATGCTAAATATTGGCAAACTTATATGCCAATATACACTCCCCAAAAACTTTAATAATGGCTTTTAATCCACTTTATTGATGCTGATCTTTGACATGCATGTTTTAGCAATGCTTTAAATGCCAAACCAATAATGACCAATAATGAACCAGGGGCCACTATAAAATTAAGGTGCATCAATCAAATAGCATCATCAACCACTGGTCCAGCTATGACTGATGTTTGGTTAACTTTGCAAATAACACATGAAACAAAGATGAACATAAATACTTAATACAGATCTCAAAAACTCAGGTTGGTGAACGCTGACATGTAGTTTAAGACTACCAGTTGCTTGAATAGTAACACCTATGATGAGTCTGCATTTAATAAATAAATAAAATCATTAGTCCTTAAAATATAGATATCATTGTATCAGACGTTTAGAAAGTAAATCTTGCACACCTTGTGGAATAATGATCATGCTAGTGGCAAATCACAAATACTTTGATTTGGTATTCTTGAAGTCAATTGTACCATTTTCATTTTTGTCAATCACATTTTGGTTTGTACTGCGGAAAAACTATATGCCAATGCTTATAGAATTGATTTTATATTACAATCACCTTTTTAAAAAAGAAAACCGACATTATAACTTAGAATATAAAATTTCTATTTGTTTTAGAAAGACACCCAAGTCTACGGAAGTAAATATAAATAAGCTTCAACCACAAATACTGTTAATCTAAATATTGTCTAGTGTCTTGGTTTTTAATAAATACTGACTTGTTTTTTAATTATGTCACAAAGAATAAATAAAACACCTAACTATTTAATTCTAATGGACTATTAAAACAATTCCACTTAAAATGTCATTATAATCTATGTTATTTCTGTTTGCTTTCCACAACCACAAACTGTGCATACATCCTCAAATGTAAATAAAGCCTTTAGTCCGATT
Organism: Dracogyra subfuscus; assembly: GCA_016106625.1. NCBI lineage: Eukaryota > Metazoa > Mollusca > Gastropoda > Neomphalida > Peltospiridae > Dracogyra > Dracogyra subfuscus. Next base: position 10,706 of record JAECMU010301995.1, read on the forward strand.
CGTCTTCACTGATGTTATTACTTCGGCCCAAGAAGGTTGTTCGGCTGCTGCTTTCAGACTGTGTCACAGACTGGGTGGCTTCTTCAACCTAGAGATGATGAAGGAAATTGTAATACTGGTGGTCAGATATAGAGATAGGCCCTAGGGTTAGGGTTGCACAATGCTCTAAAATGGAGACGTTAATTCTGAATGGATACAAAACATCCGTACGTTTTGAACAGAGAATATGCATTTTTTTAAACAAACAGTGGAAAACCCAGAAACACTAAACTGATGCTTACAAATTCGAAATTCCAGATAAATGCAAAAAACTTTCATCTTTGGACGATGCTTCAGCACGGTTTAATCAGTGGCTGTTGGATGGCTAACATGGCAATTGTAACACTAAGAGTATAAAAAATAAAACCACAGGGCACATTTCATGTAACTGTTCGAGAGTTGATTATCCATGTTTAAAATTCATGCAAACTGCCAAAATAGCTACATGGTGAACAATTACACAATCTTGAAGTCACTTTACCAAGTATCAAAGAAACTGTTCATTAATGATTTGTAACAAAATATTTGTTGCTTTTTATTTTATTTTGTTTAAACACACAGTAGAAGCTACAAATACTCTCTTTAAAATTTAACTAAAGATTTGGTTACCTTGGCAAAAATATCTTGAACTATTTGTACACACTGTTTTCCATGACAGAATGAACATTGCAACGAAACACTGATATACCAGCAGTAGAGGAGGTTCTACCATTCAATCATATAAAACTTTCCCACTTCCTCACACCAACAAAATCAAATTCAAAATTTACTTTATGCATAGTTAACCATTACCTGAAGTCGGCTACAGATGGTTTGGTATGTTTTGCAGTTCAAGCAGTTTTCTGGGACTCCTTGCAGCTCAAAATCTGAATAACATTTCTAAAAAAAGAAGAGGGAATTTATTCCTAGAATCACAAATATTATTATTGATCTTAATTTCTAAATGTCATGAATTTGTGATGTCGATCAGTGATGTACAAGTGTGGGTATGGAGAGGTGATGCAATTCTTTGTGATGTTGGGTTTCTTGGGGTTTGTGTTGTGTGTGTGTGCGTGCATGCGTGCGTGAGCACGTGCACGCACATGCATACATGCTCTGTGTGTGTGTGTTATGTCTAATTATATGGTACAGAAAAATCCATTAAGTTTCCAAAATAGACACGTTTTTATTTATATAGTTTTGATACACTGAATACATAAAAAAAATAAAAAAATAAAAAAAACTATGGCTGGCTTCAACAGAAATTCTGTTTTGTTAGGTTCCACTGTATTAGATGTTATTACGAAGACAATTATTTAGCAAAATGTGACCAACCCTGTTTATAGCCATCAGACAGTTGAGCTGATAAGGGTGCAGGGAGAGGTCAAGGCGATCAGTCAACCAATCACAGACCATTTTCATCTGACCAGTATACCACTCCTGAAACAAAGATTGAAAAACAGAAACTATTTAAAAATCAGTCAAATAATCATAGACCATTTTAGTATATGATTCCTAAAACAAAGATTATAAAAGAAAAAATATTTTGGAATCAGTCCCAACATTCCCAGACCATATTTATCTGACCAGTAAAATTCTTAAAAATCAGTCTGACAATCATGAACTATTTTAGTAGACATAAATCTTCTTAAAAAAAAGATACCCCGAAACTATATAAAGATTAATCAACCAAGCAGACTGTTTTCATCTGACCAGTTTCCTACAACACAGATATATATCAAAATCTAATGTCATACAAAGCCACTATAGAGCAAATCTGGGATCCTACTTTGATAAAACATAAAACTATTTTCAAGTGGATAAAGCATTTAAGAATCAAAAAGTCCTTTACCTCAAAAATGGTCAAGGTATACAGTTCATCAGTAATTTTTTGTCTCAGCTGATCCAAGTTGCCTCGCATGAAATCAACATACGACTTTCCAAGCTCATTCACTGGTTTCTGCAAGTAAAAGAAACCCCCTAAACATTGACAAATAAAATTAAACAATCTTAGATAATTCTGACAATGGTTTTTAATAAACTAAACAATCTAGAGTTCTAACAAGTATGTTTTTAACAAGAATTATACAAAATTAAATATCTCCCCACCATAAAACTGAATCGATGAATAAAACAACAGTTTGTGATGCAACGAACAAGATTAATCTACTTCTAGTCATATAGTCACTTAAAGCAACAAAAAGAGGGCTGAGGTAATAAATAGAATAACAAACTACCAGTTATTATCAAATTCATGTGCGTCATGAAATAATTTTCAGTTGTCACTCACTAAAGCTTTGTGGCAACTGAAAATATTTCACGAGGGACATACATTTGATAATAACTGGTAACTTGTTTATTATCCTCTATATATTTTATTATTCAGTGGTTTTCGAGTTGCAAAAAGATTTATTCACAATGAATTAACAAGGTCACTATTTATAAAAATAATTCCCAATAATCACATATTAATTTGAAAAATAACTAACTAACATCTTTATAAAACAAACTAATTTTTTCAATACATTAATATCAAATACAATGAAAAAGATCCTTTAAATTGTGAAACTTACTGTTAATGATAATATTGATGCAAAAAATGTCCCCTCATCATATCGGGCCAATTTGCTCAACACCGATTCTAATACAGACAACAGCTGAAATTGTAAAACCAATATTTGAAATATATATTAATGTATTTTTAAATCCGCTGTTACCAAGTTTCCAAGGTACATAACTTTTTTGTTTTACACTAAATTAATTTCGCGCTATTACAAACACCATGGACCCACTTTACGAAGCAATCTTAGTTCTAAGATCACCTTAAGTGCATAACTACCATATGCATGCAACGTGATCTTAGTGCTAATATTGCTTCATATAACGGGGCCAAGAACAACTAGAAACATGCTGGATTTGATAAAAATGGTAATTTAACAAAGAAGTTTTAATGTGTCGAAGTTAACAGTACTAATAAAGCTGTAATAGCAAACATATTTGACACAACCTGAAACCTAAGCAGCTTTAAAAGCAAAATCTAAGTTGGATGTAATTTTTTGTTTGCTTATAATCTTTAATTGCTAACCCCCTCCAAAAAAATAGAAGCAGAAAGATTTTTGATCATTATGCGACTTTGAGATTGCCCATTTGAAAAGACAAAGTGAAAAAAAAAAGTGTAAGCTGCATTAAAGCATTTTAAATATTAGACTCCACATCAAAGTAACAAATTATCAACAAAATCATGTTGTTGAAATTGCAGGTTAAAGGGACATACCCTCGTTTCAACACGTGAAAATATAACACTAAGTTTAATTAATCTACAAACATTTTACACATTTGGATAAAGTTACAAATGAGTAAAACATGAGTCTGTGACTTTGAAATGGTGAAATACCCTCTAAAATAGACTAAGACTTGACTCAGACACATGTGCATTTTTAAAAATACGAGAAATGCATTTTCTGATATTAAAACTACAAGTATGACCAAAAACACTTCGAATATACAGAAATGGATAACCCAAGCAATAAAATCTAAGTAAAGTATGAGTTCAATTATCAAAAACGGCTCTAATAATAAACAATATGCCTTAGTGTTTAAAAGCTAGGCTATGTACTTTTAAGTACAACGCTTGTTTTAATTAACAAATACTGTTGTACCACAGAGGTGCAGAAAGTACTTGCCTGTTCGCCAAATGCGAGTAAAAATTCTGACGGACGAGTTAAAAAAATGCAACTACCAGTCCTATAATTCTCACTCTTTATTAAAATTTAGGTGGTCGTGGTCCAGCGGACTAGTGTACTATTTTCCATTCCTGCACCCCTGTACCACATAATACATGTAAATATAAAAAATACCTGTGCTGACCATACTGAAACTCTTTTACCACAAAAACACAATAAGTGAAAAATAACCTTTTCAACAAGGCATTTGACCATCTGGACTTGAACTCGTTCCAAGAATTCATCTATCTTGGTATGATACTGATGCTTGGAAAAAAAGGTAGGAATAGATATATTATTATAAAAACAAAATAAAGTCCATACAAAAAGAAATAACAGTCTTAAAATTTAAATCATAAGTAATTAATGCTACAGAAATTGTTAACCAATAAATTTTATTAAAAGTTTTTCTTTTTGAAACATGAAGCTGTAAAATTTTGACAGCCACAATATATCTGAATTTAGTTTGAAAATTAGCAACCTAACTGCTAAAAATTAAAATATAAAAAGATGCCATGTACTCAAACAGAAAGAAAGAAATGTGTTATTTAACGACGCACTCAACACATTTTATTTACAGTTATATGGCGTCAGTGTACTCAAACATGCAATATTCCTTGTTCATCAATGCTAATTTGTAATTTCTCAAGTAACAATAAATAAAATAATGGAAGAAATATTTCACAATGCATATATTTTCACATCAACACTTTATAATGACCACAATAGATTAAACCTTTTAAATTACCAAAACAAATATAAATTACATTATACACAACAAACTGGAAAAGCAGATTATTTTCTTACAGAATTTATTTTAAGTGCAAAAGGAAAATACATTACCATATTTTGGCCACTATCCAAGGCACAGAGGTGAAGGGCCTGTACAAAAAAGAAACAGAAAGATGAGAAATTATTGAACTGTACAGTTATGATACAAATTGGAAAAATGTATTAGGTAGTACAGAATATTTATAATTAATACATTATGTCATGATATATATATCTTTTCACTTGCACGACTGACTGCAAAATATATTCTTTTATCCCTACAATATTTAAAATATTTATTAACAGCCATACAAGACTGCAACTATAAACTAAATATTTGTTAAATTCAATATGAAGTTTAAGCAGTCTCTTAGCATCATGACATAGTACAGAATAAGTAATATATTTTAGTTTTAACAATAAAATTACATAAAAGAAAAAGGCTTTTGTAATGACTGCATGTAGTAACACACACCTTATTTTTCAAGTCGATGATGACATTCATCATGGTACAGATCTCTGAATATGTAATGTAGTCACACCCTTTTCCTCCCTTCCTCAAGTAACTTTCAAATGATTTTAGTGTCCTAAAAGAGCACAATATTAATAAATATTTACCTTACAATATTTGTTTTCACAAGCTCCAATACTACTCAAATACATAACTCTATTGAAGTGGATTCTAAAATAACACCACAGTAATCTTCTTATGACACATTATGTGGGATTTGTTTGTTACTTAAGTCAACAAAATAGTACGGTAACTGAATTGTCAAAGGCATGTGGGCTCCGTGTTTTGTTTGTGTGTGGGAGGAGAGAAGGGAGGCTGATCCCCCACCCCAATTAAATGAAAATGCTTGAATCTGGGTATTCAAATTTGCTTTTACTGCCAAACAGCTATAAAGGGTTCTAAACGAAGCAGTAAACATTTTTACAAAGATAACTATTATTTTGATAACAATGATGGAAATATAAGTACGGTTTTCATCACTATTGCTAACGCTGACTCCCATCTCATATCCTTAAGTGTATTGTCTTTTGTGTACTATATATATATATATATATATATATATA
>JAECMU010302014.1:0-10902 GCA_016106625.1 Dracogyra subfuscus
CAACACTGCTACAAGTGTGAGAACTGTAGGGTATACTGCAGAAATGTATCGATCAACACTGCTGCAAGTAAGTGTGAGAACTGTAGGGTATACTGCAGAAATGTATCGATCAACACTGCTACAAGTAAGTGTGAGAACTGTAGGGTATACTGCAGAAATGTATCGATCAACACTGCTACAAGTAAGTGTGAGAACTGTAGGGTATACTGCTCTTCATTCTCGGTTGCAGTGCAAATTCACAAACTATCCTTTGACAATTAATTAATCAGTGTTATAATTTTCCTGACCCCCAAGCTGTCTACTCCAGATTCCAGGTGGGACTACAAACCAGGAATAATATTCCAAAATCTTAGGTATTGTACCCATATAACTGATTGTTTGGTGAATAATATTTACTCTGTATTACACTGACGACGCAAAATGTAAAAAAATAAAATAATAATTTGTAAGTGTATCATAACAATTCACCATTTAACTGAATGTCAGTTCATGTGAACTTAAAGCTGCATAACCGATAAGCAAACAGAATGACAATTCACAAGAAATATTGTGTTCTGCAGAACAAAGGTGACAAATTCAGTAGTGTTTACTTAATTTGGCAGGTACATGGCTTATATCCAACACCTATAGTCCAGCCCATTCTCCTACAAAAATGTTGTTTGTAAATAATTTCAGTTTGGTTTGACATAAAGAGAATTTAATTTGTGTTTTGGATATAACAAACAAAAAAATATTATTTTTGTGTGCAATTTAGAAAACAATCAGCTCAGAAATAAATAACTTGTAGTAAATTCCACAGTATGAATAAAGCCGTTCCCTGTGGGGTGGACTGTAGATGAAAAGAAAATAGCATACTGTTTGGTTAATAACACCTCAGCACATTTTAAATTGAGGCCATTTGGTACTGAAGTATTGTTTTTGTGGCATTTAGTTTAGTATGAGTGAAGCAAGCCACTGCTGCCAAAGGTGTTTAGTTTAGAAATAGCCTACTGTACTTGTTATTGTTAAATAAGACAGGAAGACAGAAATTAATTATGATGGAAGACATTTCTGTTACTATTTAGCCAAAGAGTATCATTAAAAATGTGTTGATCTGAACAGAAAACATATTGTGGAAGCATCAAATAAATGGTTATTAAATGACTTTTTAAATATTTTGTAAAAAAACAACAATTAGTTAGAGAAATGTGACATTTACTGAAAGTGATTTTTGTTTTACTAAAATTTCAGGCGCTTTGGTAGACGAGACACATTTGCAGACACATTGGCCCTCTGTTCGTATTGCAGCAGTATTTTTTGGCAGGTTTGTACTTGAAATTATTATTGTTGATTAACTTTGGAACAAGAGAGAAGAAAACCAATTTCAGTAAAATGAGATCACAGTAGACTGGTATTAGACAAGTGTTGGGCTTAGCAGAGTCTACTGGTATTTAGTATTGGTAAAAAAAAAATAATAATAGGTATACACAATTATGTTGTTTAATGGTTACAAATTAATGAAACATTCAGTTGTTACACTGTTACACATACATGTACCTATGAACTTTATGAAGATTATTTCAATTGTTACATCAAGATCTCTAATTTTTAAAAATAAAACTAGATTAGAAAGAGATTCATTCAAGAAATGCACGTGGTGCATAAATTTGATTACAATATTTTGTTTCAGTCACTTGGTCACCCATGTGTGAAAGAAGGGGAATCGGTGTCCAAGGAACTTTCTCCTGAGAACTTTATGAAACTTTTCTCTATGTGATACTCCGTGGATGATTGGTGGAATCTCAACAGACTCATCTCCCTTCTCGAAGAGTTCACGAACTTTCTCATCCATCATTACATACATGTTTGAAGACTGGTCGATGTATTTACTTATTTATGAAATTTTATTGCTTAAGTCCATTTACATTACATTCTACAATTTCAGATTGTTTTACGTACAAGTATTACCTAGTATTGGAACCCCATTGTGTCCATGTTAGAATATTTTGTAAAATAGGAATCTTTATTAAAACCTTTGGGTTTTTTAAATTTTATTTGCAGCATGGTGTTATTTTAGAATTTGTCAATTAGTAAAATATTAATGTTTGGTGAAAATGTATTTTTATAAGGTATATTTATTCTAATTTCCACACTGGGTTCTTTTTCATTAATAAAACATCTGTTCAATTTGCATACTCAAACAGCATATACTGTAGGTTCCATGTATGCGCCAGAGATGAAAACTGCAATTGTTAAAAAACTAGTGGTAACTGGGAGGTCTTCATCAAAGAAAAAGAATGGGTAACGGTTTTTTAATAGTACTAACTTGAAGAATTCCAAGGAAATGTCAGTTTTGCATGTCTGATTCATTATGAAAAGAAAATAGATATATATACTTCACACAAGATACCTTAGAATGATCTTAGTTGATGAATGCAAAAAGCCATCAAGGTTATGTAGATAATAAAATGGTGCTGGACAAAAAGGTATAAGTATTACTGTGTATATTAAGTATTAGAATGTTGTGTGATGGGTGTAACATTTACACAGTGATATGGTTGAAACATTTTGCATAGGTGAGATTTCCAGTAACTCCTAACAGTTGCTGGCTTATAAAAACAAATTGGATGTTTAAAAACATGGTTATACCAGTCAAACTTAGGACTGAAATGATATTTTAATCAAAATAGCATGTCAATGCAATTAAATTATGGTAGAGTATTGTAAAATTGAGATTATTCTAAGTTCAAGACACAGCGATTTTCATGAAATTCATGAGCATCCTCACACTTCAATGGTTGTTTTTGCTAATACAAACATCAGAAGAGACACCAAGAGGTTACAAACAATTTTTATGGAAATAATGCAATACAATTATATATAACGAGAACAAATTGTTTGTTTATATAGTTTTTAACTGTTTTCACCAATTCCGGTTTTTTTACCCTGGAAACAAAACCCAGCATTATTAAAAATACGAAAGTAGACAAAAATGGTTTGGGGTGGATGGCAAAAATGACAACTTTCAGTAATGCGACACATTGGGAGGTACTCTGTAAGGCCACAATAGAGTAATTAAATGGGTACTAACAGAGTTGGGGGTCGTATCAAATAACTAGAAAATAAAGCACCAATAGATTACTCGAGAGTGGCGGGCAGCATGGCCCAGTGGTACAGTGCCCGCCTGATGCGTGGTCGGTCTAGGATCGATCCCTGTCAGCTAACCACTGGGGGTTTTCTCAACATAACCATATGTCCGACGCCGATATAACCGTAATTATAATGTGTTGAGTGCGTCGTTAAACAAACAAACGAACTCGAGAGTGGGTTATGCCAGAAATTCTGCTTTTCATGAAATAGTGATTGATTATTTTGCCCTCACTATAAGATAAATTGTCAAAATAATAAACAGTAAATTACATTCCATACTGATTGTCAGCTATTCCACAGTTGTCACCATTTAAAATATGATTTATTATTCATTGTTTGATGAATTTTACTGTCCTTTCCATCAGTTGGTTAAAAAAGAAGGGGTTTTTTTTAATACAAAAGAAAAGTAATAAAATGCTCCAGAAACAAAACATTTCTATTCAGTGACGTCAGTTTACTCTCAACTTTACAATACTCTAACCAGACGCCATTTATTTTAGGGGGAGTGTGTTTGGAATGGTGTTTATTATATCAGCAGTGTTACAGTGGACTTTATTTTAATTTTACATTATAATAAACATAGATATGTAAAGGTAAGTGACATTGTACTGTTGCCAGTTTTAAAACTATGGTCCTTACGATCAAGTCAAACCTTAGGGTCTCGAAATTAAATACTCAACTGTACTGGTTTTTATGCAGTGAAATTTCTCACAATGTTCGTCTATGACTGAAATAGTTTTGTAAAAGATGAGTGACGTCACCTATGGATGTCAGTGTTACACAGAAGGTACATTCCAAGAATGTGTATGGTTCGTATACCTATTTATACTTCAATGGTTAATATTATTATATTTTCTACATTTATTTTTTTACATTTGTTTGTCTTCAGCATATCTGTAATGCAGAGAAATGCAACTGTTTAGTAATAACCAGTTTTACAAACCCATTCTATCGAACAGCAAACAAAATATCCCATTTGAGTAAAACAAACCACATTTTATACATTTCTTTAAGTTACCATATATATACAGTATACATATACAGTATACAGATATGATAATCTCCATTATTGAGACAGCTAGTCTTTCCATGACATATTAATATTTTCATCAATGTATTGTATATTGCTCTCCACTTTGACAGCAAATGGCTAAAATCATTTGATGTTTATTCTGTGCAATGTACTTAGTTCATTGTAAACCTGATTATATATAAGGTGTCTTATTTTTAAATATATAGCCCACTCTAAGTAATGTATAGCCCACTCTAAGTAAGTAACAGTGGTTAATATATAAATTACTAATTAATAGGAGAAAAGTAAACAGGTGTATTATAATTATTTATACAAATTCAACAATTTATACTGGATACAATATATATTATGTTAAACAAAATCTGCAGTAAGGTTCTTTTTGCATTATGTCCAACCTTTTTCTGACATTGTATGACATGCATTAATTGATTGAAACATATTTTATTGCTTTTTAAAGAACAAATGGATTAGGCACAAGTTACACAACTTTCTAGGCCTTCTCCATAATACATACATGTTACGACAGGAATATATTTTTGCAATTTAAATATAAACAGAAATAAATATTATTGAAAAAGAGAAAGAATACAGGAAACAAAAAAGATGCAATAAAGTTTTCTATAATTAGACAGCAGGTTTGCCAAAGGAAAAAACAAAACACAAACAAAGTATTGCATTGATTACATTATGGCTACACAAATAATGATATCAATAAAATAAATGGTAATAAGTTTAACAATCCATACTTTATTTACTAATTAAGGAAACGTTTTGTAAGGTGCATTAATAAAATACAGAGAATATTCAAAGTGAAGAGTGATCTGTTAATGTAGATCTTTATAACCCTGGATCTGAACATGTCTTCCATTGTGTATATTTTTAATATTTGAATCTCGGCTTTAGTTTGACATTTATATTCACCATCACAAATTATGAGTTTTACTGTTGTTGACATCTGGTTTGGAAAATAACTTGAAACTGCCATAAACATTTGCCATTTCAGGAATTTTACTTTAATCTGCATGGTGTGTGTGTGTATATATACAGGCCTCAAGGGAGGTCCAAATCATAGAGCAAAGTCACTTAATGATCAAACTTTAGAGAGGGCAAAGTTTTTAACAGCAGAGAGACTTGAATTTGTTTAAACAAAAACAAAATGGGTTACCCGATTTTATGCTCGAGTAACTCAAAAATGGATTACGCACACTTTTGAATTCTTTGATGCCAGATAACAATTTATTTAATTGTTTTTGTTCCCAATATAAATGCTTAAAATTTTGTGTAAATAAATATTGAAGCTATTTCAATGCAAGTGTAGATTGAATGTTGTGGTGTGCTGGAAGTGTGTTGCGTGGGAGTTCAGTGAAATTGGCATTGTGAAAAGCAGTTAAGCAGAATGTTTTGTTCATAAATTAATAGATGACCATCTGTTCAGGCTAGAAAACAGTTAACAGGCTTCTGAGGATAAAAGCTCAATCTCTTTTTTTTATTGACAAATGTTGTCCCTTAAACATATAGTATGTTTAAATACAATATTTCAGATGTCCTGAAAATATAAAGTGATAATAAAATTATTTAATGGCTTATGTCTGATGACATATAACAATAAATAAAATGTGTTGTGTGTCGTTAAAGCATTTCTTTCTTTATTTAATTACTGGCTGTCTGCTATTAATTTATGTACAACTATTTATAAATGGTGGACAGAATTGAAGATTAACAAATCTGTCACTTGTTACTGGAGATCTGAAAGTTGTTTTTGTTAGCAGTGGTTGTGATTTGTTAGTAACTATTGTTGTTTTGATTCTCGGATGTCCAATGAACTATAACAGCTGTGATTTGATGCTCTGTGATGTATTTTCCATAGTGATCCTCGTTTCCCCATCAAGACTAACAGTAGAACATAGTAGAGTGGCTCCAATGTGAATGCTCTATTGGGGTCAAATTAATAGACTGGTCTGCTTCAGTGATGGTTTCATGTCAGTTTTCTACTATTAGTGCTAAAAAGTGTGTGGTTTTTGTAATGAAATTTATTTGTGTAATTTTTTATGTCAATAAATATGAGTAAAATGATTTGTCTTTTTATTTTTTCTTTGAAATCCAATAACATTTGATCCATAGTGAATTTTAACATTAAATTTAAATTTATAGTTGTTGATTTAAAATATGTCTAACAAGGAAAGCCAGTTGGGATACATTTTAATCACAATGTAAGACTGTAGCACAATGAACTTTACTTCGATTTCTTCCCCTTCCCTGAGGGCTATAACTGTTTGGCCAGCTGTCAAACTTCTACATGTCACTAGTATATTACTGTGGCTCCAGCAAAAAGGAAATCAAGATGATGTGGAAACCTAGGAGACCCGTGCCAGGGGCAGCTCAGGGGAGATTAAAGTTGGTGGATCAAATGCCAGCTTTGGCCTCTTCTGGGACGCCTCCCCAAACTAGGGAAGAAGTACCAAGATCGACAATAGAGACTGCATCAGAACATGACCTGACACATGTCAGGGGCAACCAGTCAAAACTGGTGACTCAATCACTGCCAACAGCGGTTTCTTCTGTTCGAAGTGGAAGTCCCACGCAGTTGTTGGTGGCCACGTTTCTGGTGAGAAAGTAGTTGCTGAGTGAATAACTGTCATAGACAAATAAACTGTAAAAATTGAAAATAAAGGAAAGAATATAAATGTCAAGTGAGTATAATATAGAGGATAAGAGAGACTTCAGAAAACACAGTGTTAAAACGTAATTTGTTCGTCATAGTATAAGTACCTACAGCCTAGACTTCATAATTACATATCTCTTACTAACAGTGAAATATCTCAAGACTGGACCCTCTGTAAACCAGAATTCCGTCAAAACCAGACATTTTACAAAGTCCCTTTGTACAGTACAGAACTTAACCACTTTAAACCTCTAAATACTAGACATTTTTATTGGTCCTAAGGGTTTCCAATTTACAAGGGTTTCACTGTACATGTCATACATACAATAAACCTTTACTGCTTGTTGCAATAATTAACATTGGCTTTTGTTTTAGACCACAAGAAGAATATATTTAAAGGCACATGGTCCTCTTTTTGTCTTTTCTTTTTATTTTTGCTTCAGCTCTGCATATTGTATTATACTAAAATTGTTTCTTATTTGAGTCTTATTTTTTTCCTGGATCAGAAATCATAATTATTTTCTGGTGGTGCAAAAACTAAATAGAAAAAGGGTCCATTTGGTTCATATTCGAACACACACACAGTCCAAATCACGCTAAGCCCCTGTACAACCAGTCGTATTATTTGGTATTGGAAACATTTGGATGTAAAAAGAACTCGGGACAGACAATTCCTAATTCCTCGTTAATTATTCTCTAAATAATGCCACAAATCTTGTTTGTGTTCTCTCCAATAGGGTGTAAGAAGTATTTGTTGCTAATGGTAACAGTGACCAATGATACATCTTGGCTAAAAGTATATTTTATTTTCCATTGTCACATAGTATAGTAAAACTACAAGATGTAAGAATTGGATAGATTTGAAATGAATAACTACACCAGTTCATTTTATATTATACCTTTATTTATTAAAAAAATTGAAATTCTATTAAAAAGCCTGTTGAAGTGCAAGACATATCTACCCATGTTAGTGATACCCCCCTACAAATCTTGAAATATTACAAGTATATTAGTCGCTGCATCACATAAATGTATTTCTTCCAACATTAGCCATTTTGAAATGTTCACAGTGATCTTTCATTTAATAGTAATCATCATGGTTGATTTCTTCTGCTTCACATCTGTCCCTGTGTTTGTCTGGAGAAAAAAAAGAAGAAAAAAAGGTAAAAAGTCTGGGAATTCCATGCTCTTTCAAGTTCAAGTTACAACTGTTTCACAAAAATAAAGCTAAAACCACTAGAGAACATTTATTTATAACTCATCAGCAGTTGGATGTTAAACACTCTCAGAAAATGTTCTTCAAATGTTCATTATTATTTATACTTGCCTAGTGCTAATATAACAACAATGTTTATACGACTCAGAATCATAACCTCCACTGCAGAACTGTCTCCCCTTGCTGGATGTTATGTTGTATACCTGTGAATGGGTACACAGTCAATTCTCATCTCAATTCAAAGTGCGGAATGACTGAATCAAGGAAGATGTCCCTTGTGGCAGGTGGGCGGTTACCTTTGATGTACTAGCACTAGTCAAGTATGAATAATAATGAAAATTGAAAACAAATTTTATTAGTCTTATTCAACTTACTGTGCTAGCACAACAACAATGCTGTCACCGGGACAGGGGACAATATTTTGAAATCTGATGTACCGGTAACCAGAAGTCTTTTCACATTGTTTTTACCTACGTAACCAATTGTTCGGTTATGTGAATTATATTTGCATAACCCATGGGTTACCTGATCAGTTACTTCAAATTTATGTTGAAATTATATTTTAAATACACAGGTTTTAGCTCAAACATAAAGTGAGAACAAAATACAAAAGGAAACATTTTACAAAAGTGTTTCTTTAATGCTTGTTAAAAGTTAACAATGTTGTAAAAGCACTATATATTAGCCCCAGTACTGAAACACAATAGATACATAATCATTTGGATGGATTCCGTATTTAATTTTGCAGTGACTATGTTATTTTCATTTACTGATGGTACTTCTATGCTACAGAGATATTCCAAATGTTTGTTTTTTAAAGCTCGTGCAATGTCTTCCCATAGTATAACTGATGATTACCCGTTTTAAACAAATCAGTAATTCATTTCTTATCACCAATTTGTGATGTGACACTTTTGTCAATAGTTTTGTATTAATAAGTGTAGTAGTAAGAGACAAACTGATTTATTGAGACAAAAAATAGAAGTTCAAGTATGTAGTCCTACTGGACCAGCAGTACTATCGGAGGCGGACACGGGGTAGGTGTGCTTCAAACTATAGAGGTAGCAACATAATCAACTGCACATACACTTTTGTAATACAATTAGTTGCTGCAATACCAGAGGCCATGTGCTGGGTCAGTGTGTGTCAAACTTGATATATGTGCGTTAAATCAATCCCCACCCCATCCTTTTACCAACGACCATGGCCTTATGATTTAAATGAGGTATTTTAATAAACAACAGTGAAATCCTTTAGTTGGTTTAAATGTTTCATGATGTCAAACATGGTTGGCATTCACCTAGCATGAACCAGCAATAGTGTAAAGAAAAGATAACTCTGTTGTGTAAAATATGCTGTTTTTTCGGGCCACAATTGCTTTATTCATGAAGCTGATAATGAACGGTTTGTTTTTCCCCCCAGATGTTTGAACAATCATTAATTCCAGTCACCAGATTGCAGAATAGACCGAGGCAACAGGTGTTTATAATTTTTTACAATTTCCTATTAGTGATGGTTGTTATTTGGTGGACTGTTGCCTTAGTGTGCAAGATCAATTGGTCATTTCATGTCACATTTTATAACCAAAACCAATCTTATGCAAAAAGTCGAAAGTTATAAAAATTAACTCATTTCAGTAACTTGCAATACATTCCCCAAAATTTAAATATTTTGTGTGTAATTTGTTTTACCCCTGTATACTAAATTAGAGTACAAAATTAGAGTACTTTTTTTTACAAGTACCCCATACGTTTCAAGAACAAGGCTACTTGACACATTGGTACTAGATGAAATAAAACTGCATCTTTTTTTTACCCACACTCACACACTCACATTTATAACCAATCACAGGACTTGTGGTGTTCACTTCTCCATAAAAAGTTTGGTGCACCTCGAACTTTGACCCAGTCAGAAGTTATTTGGTTTAGTACTACCTATAGGTCAACTCCCCAAGTTATAAAATATTATTTTGATGAAAAATGTTTGACTATACACTATACTTTTCCATTAGCAGTAAAAAGATTTTTTATGCAACAATGAAAGATTCCTATAGATGCAATATCTAATTTTTCAAATGTTTGTTTACCACATGACCTTGTCCCAGGCCTGTGATTTGCAGTTAAAACAAATTGCTTAATGATTACACTTTATGAAATCAATTCTTAAAAGAGTCTTAACTTAAACACAACTATTTTTTTTAACAAAGTTCTGAATGATTTTGTCCTTAGTTGGGAGTCAGACTAACTTGTTGAAAGACTCACCAGGTGAACAATCGGACTAAATATGATGACCATTACAGTGCCCCTGAGTTAGCAGAATTAGGTTTTTAACCACATGGGCCAAGAAACAAGTGGAAATGTGATCACATATGAATAGAACTTTAATTCAACCGTATCTAAATATTCAGAGGTTTTTAGAACTGCTATCTTCTGTATTTATCCTCTCACAAAAGAATGGAAGCCTGCAATTTTTTCTCAATATGAAAGAAACTGAAATTAATATTTCATTCAGCAGATAAATAGAGAATACTAAATGAATTTCAGTTTAATTCCATTTTTATGAACGAGTACATTAGAAAATGATATCTAGCGA
The DNA here is from genome assembly GCA_016106625.1 of Dracogyra subfuscus. Classification (NCBI taxonomy): domain Eukaryota; kingdom Metazoa; phylum Mollusca; class Gastropoda; order Neomphalida; family Peltospiridae; genus Dracogyra; species Dracogyra subfuscus. Next base: position 10,633 of record JAECMU010302014.1, read on the forward strand.
GCGAAAGCGAGCTAGATACCGTTTTATAATATACGAGTTCATAAAAATGGTATTAAATTGAAATGAGTTTAGTATTTTATTTATTACTTACCTATAATTATTGCCTAGAATTCATGAAACAGTAAAAAAGTAAACATTCCAGATCACTTGACCTCATTGATGTCATTTAGCGAATGAATACATCAGCTGATGCACATGTGCAGCAGGCACGTCACACAGTATGAAGATTACTTCCACTATTAAAATAAAGATCCCCTGGTAAAATGACAT
>JAECMU010302025.1:0-10493 GCA_016106625.1 Dracogyra subfuscus
AACTGAGAACGACAAATGAATAAAGAAACGCACATTGACAATACACCGGGACTAATGATTTGTACCGGTCACTGTTGTTCACCGATAAGGTCCACCGCACTCACAATTCCAGCTTTTATTTTAAAACACTAAAACAATATCCACTACTGGGAACAATAACAGGACATTAATTAGATTTCATTGAAGAATTGCTTGCGATTACTATAAACACAATAGACTCCTCTGATGACACTTAAACCGGAAATAGTGCATGTTGCTTAAAGTCGAAGTAGGCAAATAACAAAAGTGTTAGAATTATTACACTCGGTGTGCAGCCTTGGGTTGTTTTAACTACTAAAGATAGCTAACGTTTATTGGTCAGTGCAAAAGGTGGAAAGGCTGACAACTTGAAAGAAAAAACCGAAAAGCCGGTTGATTTACGAATCAGTGTCATCAAACCTATTCACGCCCGGTGGATTGTGTCCTACATCGACCTATTATCAAAGGACAAAGAAACAGTCACTCGTGGGTGGCAGTTGTCGGGTTTGCTTTCAGTCATGCGATAAACTGTTATGGATTACAAGAACAATACATTTTGATTTTGTGAGTTTCCTTCCACTGTTATTTTTATGTTAAATAAATTGATGTTTTTTTTAAATTTTGTTGTTGAATTTTTACTTGAAGCAAAATCATCAAATTAATGCGTCGATAAAGTTTTGCGATCACAAGTCATTCGCAGTTTTCGCAAAACTTTGTTGCTTGCAAAACTTTCTTGATCTACAGTATATATGAAGTGAAGACTGTGTATATTATATCGTTAAACAATAATATATTGTTCTATAAACTGGCGGACTAGTACATTCTAGTGGGCTGGAACATTTTAGTTGGCTAGCTGGCCATTTCTGTACCCCTGCTAAATTTAATCTTTACTTTAAGTATGGTAAAAACAGAGTTAAACAAAACAACAACTATAAAATACACCAACCCTGTATTTTTTCATAAATTCTTCAATAGTATGGAATTCACTCTGGACTTGTTTGAAGGCAGCTTTATACTGCACCAGCAACTTCGAACATGCCGCTGTGTACCTGTTAACAAACAATACATCAACAGAGTAATTTTGATTACAAGCCACGAAGTACCAAGTATGCAATAAACAACTGTGTTATGGGGACTATATATACATGTGTAATATAATTTCACATTTTAATCTGACTGTTACATAACTAAAAACTTATTTCATATCTAATCAACATTCCTGTTTTATAATTAAATAAACTAAGAGATATCATAGACAAATATAATATTGAAATGGCATAAAAACCTGGCAAAGTCTGGTTATGCAAAACTGACTGAGGAGTGTATTTATCATTTGGTGACTTGTCCATGTTTTCCGAGTGAGGGATACTGCATTATGCAAATCCATAAATAACAAAATACAGTCAAACTTTAATAACTCAAACTTGAAGGGGACGAGGAAATAGTTTAAGTTTCAGGGAGTTTGCATTTTTCAAAATTAATATATAACAGTTTAAATTTGAAACTGTATTTCAACTGGATGATTTGGTTTGATATTGTAAGAAGTGTATGCTTCACTGCCTACTCTGAAAACTATGCATCCCCAGTTGAAAGGAAAATTAATATCGGGCCTCTCCGTGTGTAAAATTTATTTTAAAATTCATAAAGCCTAGAAATAAGCTAGAAATATTTAGTATGAAATTATTGCATGAAAACTTAAAACTGGTGAGTAGTTTATTGCTCGCCTCAATTGTTTTACTATATGCTATTGTTGAAAAAAGTTCATAACTTAAAGAACTGTTTCAAACTGTAAATCCATTAAGGCAATAAACTATCACTGCAACAGAACAAGTAAATGTTGATAACGGGCTATTATTACTATTAGTCTTACTTACTGCCTCTACGTCCCGTCCACCAGTGAACAATTAAGAAAATACCTCTTGAAAAATAACCATAGTTTTAAAACTCAAAACAGTTCGCACACAAATAATTAGTTATTCAACCACTGAATATATTTCAATATGTAAGTTGGGTAATCTGTCAAATGTTTGCTCTCCTGCTATTTTCAAACGGAGAGGCATGAATATATAACTGTTACCCCACCACATCCCACCCCAGCTAACATAAGCAAATGATTGGTAATTGATAATCATAAATAGGAAAGCTAAAGTTTGACATGATTCACTTTGAGAGCAAAAATAAACCATGCTAACAATTATTACAAGTGCTCTCTGTCTGTAATATGTAATATGTATTATGTAGCGAGACCCTCTGCCGTGTATGAAAACAGACGACCAAACATAGGATCATTTCTTTCTGCTTAATCAGTGATTTATTATTCTGTAATTACCACCTTAATCAGCCAAGACCACCTGAGACAAGTGCGCTTTGCCTGACTGATCTGATTGATAATTCATTTGTCTTTAAAATACTAGTGACAATTGATCAATCCACAGGCGTCGAGGATTAGAAGTACATAAAGAATTTGGTCGAAAGATTATTATTTTAATTTTTTTGAAGGCTATTATTACTAGTTTGTAGGTCCGTTGCTTAATTCAAGGGTTCAAAAGTTGAGTTATCGAAGTTTGACTGTATATAATATATATTAAAACAAGCATTCTGAAAGCACTGCTAAAGTAATATATGTCTCCTACAATTTTCGTATCTCCTAAATTCAAAGTTCATAACTCTGAAATGTGGGTAAATCACTATGAAAGTTAAACTTGATCTATAAGACATACACAAAATTTCATCTCAATATCTTCAGGCATTGTGAAAATATAATAATCCGGAAAGCTATATGCAGGATGGACGGACTGATGGACAGAGTCTGAGACAGACAAATAAAAAGGATGCAGATGAAGCCTATAGTCCCCTCCAGTTGGACCGGTAGTGGACTAATAAGCACAAGATAGTATTGTGTAAATAGGTATTTGATAAGTGTAACCACAAAAGCAGACAGTAATGAGGCTTTAAACTGTTACACAAGTCTGTATAAATGAGGTCTTATTTTTAAATCTAGTCCTCTACATTTTTTTAATCATGACTGCCAAAATTTTAAAAGGGTCTGTAAAAACCTTTAAAAACAAACATACTGACCTGGTTAGAAAAAATGCTAATTTTGTACCCTGAAAATGACATCTCTGTTAGAAATTAGTTGAACAGATATGTATTAAGATTATACTAGATATGCATAACAATAGAAAAAAGAAATGGAACAAAAACTTTACATGTGCGTACCCCAGTACTTACTCTTTAGCAAGAATTGCATCTTTGATGTAAGCTTTTTCTAAACTCTGTAGTGTATTAATGAGGGCATACAAATCTGCCATGTTGTCATATCTAAAAGGAATAAGAAATAGATCATATTATTTTTAACTGTTAATGTTTATCAACATAGTAAAATAAATTATACAATTCATGTGGTTCTGTTAATGTATGTAATAACATGCAACAGAACTAAAAATATTGCATGAACTACAAAATAAAACACTACAACATGTGTAAAATATATTTTAAAACCCATAAAGCCAAGAAATAGCTAGAAATATTTAGTATGAAATTACTACATGAAAACTAAGTTAGATTAGATTAGACAAGAAATAAACACTGAGTGAACTTTGTTCCACAGATTGTTTTATACGTATTATTATGGCGTATATGTATATTAATTCAATAAACAATAAATATTACTAACCTCTCAAAAAGATCAAACATTATTGAGACATGTAATACATATAATTAAGTCACTATTAGCATTTAACATGATATAATTATGTTCTTTTCTAATTTAACTGTGTTCTAATATTAATAAGCAGAGAGAAAATGCTAGTACACAAAAGAGCATGTAGTAATAAATGTGTGCATGATGAAGATTGCAGCTTGCTTACTTTTCTCTTTCCCTTGCTGTCTTGTATAGCTTTACCTCCTGTAAATAATGAATTATAAGTCATAACATAATATTATTAATAATAAGTCATATATAACATAATACAAGTATATATGTCAATAAAGGATGTATGTTTACTATTATGCCACATAAATGAGGATGACAGTTCAACAACATTTTACCATTAAGTTCAGTGCTCAAAACAGCAATCAGGGGATCAAAAATCCCATTGCCTGATGCCCATGCCAAGCGGAATGTTCATGTCAAGGAAGTAATTATGTTAACCACATGTGCCCGATGACTTATTTTAATTTTGTTACAAATCTTGGTAATTCCTTTGAAAAGAGTTCCATCATTCAAGCATTTACATAGAACTAACTCTGAATGCTGTAAAAATCGGAACTCTTGCCAACGTGTTAACACACCAAAAAATAAATAAAAATTGAAACGTTTTACAACAACTAAGAATTATTCCCCTTTTACTATCGACTCAGATTGGTAATTTATGCCACTGAACATTTGATTGAATTCATACAAGTAATCGTTTCAATCATCTTCAAACTTGGAAATAACATTCAGTATGCTTTACAGCTTATATAAAAATAAAGTATGCATGCCTTGTATGTGCAATCAAAATATATAATCATTGCAAACATGATATATGACATGGTAATAGAGCTCATGTTTACTTTGACTAGTTTGAGCCCAGCCAAGAGAAGTGTTTGGGGGCAGAGAGTGTTAAATAATATACTCACAATAATGACACATGGTCCAAAATTCTTAAAAGATGGCACACGAGTGGAAAAAGGTTTCACCACATCCACGGCCATACAACAAGTGGTCACTAAGACATACACTGATACAATAATTATATTTAGATGAACAAATGGACACTACCAAACAAATAACAAAGTTTAAATCAACAAATGAACACTATTAAAAACTTAAAGTTAAGATCAGCAAGTAGAGAAGACAGACAAAAGTACAATAAACAGTGGATACTACTGAATAGACATAAATTTAGTACTTCCTGGGTAAGTAATGTAACCTGTTACCAAAATGCTTTACTCTTTGAACCCATTACTTTCAAGATTATTACATTATTGAGCACTGTATTAAATTAAGTACAGTAACAAAATCGGTTACCGTAAGAGGTATGGGCAAGTTGAAAAATATATGGGGCAAGTGAACATCTGATTGACACTTGCCCTGTGTCAAGTAATTTTAGTCAAAATGTTTGAACCCCTGTAGAAGCCTGCAGTTGACACAGAAGTTAACAGGTCTGCTAAAACTACAGGTAATTTGTTTTATGAAACAAGAGATGTGGTAAAATTACAACACACCAGTTGTGAGCAGACAACTGGTCCATTGTTAGGAAGTGTTTTACCTGTCATAGTGATTAGGTGTGCTTGATCTACTGGTACACAAGTTGTTGGCAAGAGGTAGTTGACTGCCTCGCTCATACCTGTGATAATTGTTTTTCTAAAGCACTTCAAATCAAGGCATAGCGGCAATTGATTTAAGGCTGTCAAAGTGCTTACTTTACGGACCAAGGCGAGTCAGGCCCGGGGAAACCCCTGACAGATATACAGTTCATGTAACTCATGATTCTGTTATATTTTAATTCCATAGTGCTTTAAAAAACATCTCAGTGGTCCTAATTTTCCACGCACTTTTCAAACTCCTCCACACACACACCATGCTGACTAATTTCCAGCAGGTTATATATTTTCTTAGTAGGACGTATTTAAAACAAATAAAATTGGCCTGCTATTTAAAAAAAAACCCAGCAGACCATATTTTATTTCTTATTTTGATCCCTGTAAATTACAAGAGATAAACACTTGGCACATAATGCATGCATAACAACTTATTTGAGAACTAAATGTACTAGACTAGTGGCCCAGATAAGCAACTAGACCTGAATTTTGATTCATAATCATGTATTAAACAACATGCACATGTACAGTTAACTTTCTCAAAATCACAGAAACAGGGAGTGAGAATAAAAATGCTTACCTCATATAAACCAACATTATTTGTTGCACTTGTAGCTGTAAAAGAAAAGTAAGAACATTAGTAATAAAAAACCTCCAGCATGGTTCTATCAATGAATAAGTAATAATACAGGTATTGTTATTGGCAGTACAGGCTGCAAAAGACTTGCTTTAATGGTAAGTTAACATTCTGAAATTTAAGCAGTCGCCCCAGTGCTCGACCACTTCCACTAACTGGTCAACTGCTGCTAAGGATTTAAAGATTTTACTATGTTTTCAGTCTATGAATTTGTAACCATGTGTACATAAGATATCAGTTTACATGCTCAATCAAATCAGCTGATGCATATAACATTTACATCATACTGAGAGCCCAGCTCATGGCATATTATTAATAAACAGTACAGAAAAATTAATTTAAAAAAACAAATTTTTTGTATGGTTATATGGCGTTAGACTAATAGAATCTATCACCGTTGTCAGGTATAGATAAGGGAATTCCAACCCAAGGGACGAAATGTTTTGTGAGGGCCGAGGTTTACCGAGGCCCTTATAAAACATTTTGTACCGCGGGTTGGAATTCCCTTATCTATACCTGACAACAGTGATTGATTCTTTTTCTTGCCCACTTAGTAACTAAAGCAAAAATACGCCTACTTGTTACTTTTATATTTCCATCGCTTCCTTCCATTCATGGCCGACTGTAAACATTGAGTTTACAGACTCTACGCGCTAAAAAGTAGTCCAGTTGGACAAAATAAAATAATAATAATTTCACGATTAAGTTCAAATTTTTATTTATTTCATTAACATAACCTTTGTGTTGGTCTTCGAGCGTGTTACACGAGGCGGTAAACTTGATTTACGTATTTTTTTATAATGAACAATAATAATATGCAACATGAAATGGAATTTTGGGTTAAAGGGTTTTGTTCATCACATCCAGTCACTGTAAGTAGCCTCATAACCGCGTATGTAGAAATCGTCTATACCCGTGGGTAAGATAGATTTATCTAGCACCCGTGGGTAAGATAGATTTTGTTAATAAATCAACATGGCAACTGCAAGCAAATCCTTTGAACTCGTATGGAAGACTTACTCGTATGAGGAAAATGCAGTGAACTCGTATATTCAATACTGTATAGAAACTTGTGTGTAGTTTTATCGACAAATCCTCTGGCCCAACTTATGTGGCAAAAAACGCAAAACATGTACACACTGTTTACGGTATCTGTCGCAGGAAATAAGTCTAATGACCTGCATGATTTGATTGGTTGGGCAAGTCACGTGGTAGTTAATCTTTAGGCTAAGAAACTAATTATATTTTTATTTTCTACATCAAATTATACATTTATAAAAATTAAATGCACTACTAGTAAATATTTATATCTACATACTGTAATATCAAGAACTGTAAAGTACACAGTTGTAACATAATTGTTCTGAATAATTATATTTTTTATTATGTCTCCAATGTATGTCTCTTACTTTGTTTCATTTATATTTGTATTTATATTTCTATACTCGTATCTCTATAATATATTATCGTGTAAGTATATTGTTAATACACGTTTCTTATGTAATATAATGTACTGTATTTGTATTTATATTCATAAGTTTGACGTTTTCAAATATTTGTTTAAAATGCATGACGTCAAACTAATTTGTGCTAATCGTGATGACGTCATATCATCGACAAATACCGATTAACTTAGACTCGGTTGATATTTTCCATATTAAAGAATACTCGTGACGAATCCTCTCTATATATTTTGCAGTTCCATCCAGGATCTGTCACTAGGACCCCAGGAGATTGCGTTCAGGATTATAGAGAAGGGGACACAGAGAGGCAAGCCGATTCTTGTGGACAGTCGGGGATATACATACACCATACAGGTAAATTTAAGAAATATTATATTAAGATTTTAGCGTACTATTAGTGTGAAGTCCAGTGCATTACAAGCAGTTGCTTTTTTTGTTTTTCTTTATTAGCAAGTGGTATTAATGTGGGTTTTTTTTACACAGGATGGAAGGAAGGCTCCCATTTCGGTCTACTGGTGGTGTTCGGTTCGATCATCAAACAACAGAAGCCAAGCTACAGTAGCCCAGAGGAATGATACTTTCCAGATTGGAAGACATCAGCACAACCACCAGCTGACCGTCGGACTGTTCACAAAGAAGAAGATCGCAATGAGGGTATACAGAATATTTATTTCTAAAAGTTTCACAAGCTGCAGATATTTTAGTTTACCTTTTTATTTTGAACTTGTTTTGTTGTTTACTAAATATTCTCGCTAAGGAAATCTGAAAATCAATCATAACTTTCCACTTTATTTTCATTTAAGAGAAGTTGCCCGCGAAAGAGACTTCTACCGGTCGTTGCATTCCATGGTGGAGCAAATCTACATGGAGGAATCCAAGACCGATGAAGCCTGCCCAACCCTTGCCCCACCGCTGACCGCTGCACGGACTGTGAATCACCATCGACAGAAGTTGCATCCCAAGGAGCCAAAGGGCCTTATGTTTGAGGTAAAATGTAATGTTGACTAATATCAAAACTTTGTTACTAGATGCGCCTAAAAAATTAATAGATGGGATAAACTTGAAAGATATCTTACATATATTATCTTTATCTTATGTATATAACATGCATTTTCGTAATTCTTCAGCTGGAGACTAGAGCCATTCCAGTGGACTTCTTTTGAGAAGACACCAAGACCGGACGTGGCAGTCGACATCTGGTGTTTGCCACAAAGGAGCAACTGAGGATGCTGCCCTGGTTTGTGGACTACATTCCAGGTAGTCTCAAAGCCGTTCACACAGCTGCTGTCGATCCACGCCTTCTTGACGCTGGGAGGAAAGACGAAGCAGGTGCCACTATTGTTCACGCTGATGTCCAGCCGTCAAACAGATGACTATATCGCAGTAATTTTTTAATTTGTATTTATTTCAATATGAAGTATTATATGAGAACATGATTATATATAATCATAAGTGATTATGATCAAAAACAGTATTATCAGTATTATAATACACATGTACAACCACAGCTTATCAAATGTACTATTTTTAAAGTTTTTATTTGTTGTTCTTCAGGTGCTCGAGGCCATCCAGAACCGTGTGGGAGAAGACCTCTCACTGGAATGGATGACTACAGATTTTGAGGTGGCAACATGGAAGGGCTTTCAAGCCATGTTTCCTGGCATGCCCGTAAAGGGGTGCACGTTCCACTTCAATCAAGTGGTATATAGGAAATTCCAAGATCTGGGACTGGGCCCAGCTTACAATACAGATGTTGCCACCCACAAGTTTTGCAAGAAGTTGATGGTGCTGCCATTCCTGCACGAGGACCACGTCAGACCGACATTTGTCATGTTGAGGGGGCAGCAGGAGACCGAGGCACTAGGCAAGCTGTGCAGTTATACAGAATCAACATGGATGAACAACACCACATACAGGCTCCAAGACTGGTGTGTCTTTGGACAGGCTGTTAGGACTAACAACGACTTGGAGGCATGGCATCATAGACTAAACCAGAAGGCTGGCTGAAATAATTTGCCGCTATACACACTAATACCGTTCTTGAAGGTGGAGGCCGACCTGCTGCCCATGCAGTCGAGACTATTAACAGACGGGCAGTTGGATCGGTGCCAAACGCCAGCACAGAGGACGAAAGCTAAGAAGTACTTTGTTCTATGGGACAATTATACGGATGGCAATCTGTCCCCAAGCCAGCTTCTGCGTGAAGTCGCAAAAATTAACGGACCGCCATGCTAGTGATGTGCCTGTTTTGACATTATGAAATATAGTCTAGCACCATCTTGCTATTGTATTATTAATTACTAAAATATGCCTTTTATACCTTTTGCCATTACATTAAATTACATTAATGTTTATTTCAAATAAATTTTGTGTATTTTTAATGTGTAGTGTCCCAAAAGTGTTTGGTCTAAAATATGTCTGTGATGCGTGCAGCGTAGTGCGTATTGCTTCTTATTATTTATAAATTAAACATGACTGAACATGATTGTGTCAAGTTGTTTTCTATTGATTTAGAATTACATGAAAGTACACGAAACCATACGGGATGGGGGTGGGGGAGGGTGATAATTTATCTATTTGGGCAAAATTGTCTGGTCATTCTGGCAAGGGTGCTGTTGACGTTACATGTAGCCCATACGCCTAAAATATATAACATGACACGAAAATAGGTCACCACAGGTAACAAGAAAATCAGTGACTGCCATTGACACACAAATGATGGTGACATAAATAAAAAGTATGTATACAAATTACAAAACATCTGTCCAAATACACAGCCCTCGAAATTCGCGGCGGCAATCGGCAATGCCGTCGCAAAAGCTATCGCAAACTTGATTTGCGACAGCATTTCATTGCCGTCGCAAATCTGTGAGTGGTGAAAAGTCTGTAGGCATTTCTTTCTGAACTCTGTCCAATTACAGATCCCGGAGAAAAGCATAAATTTATTATCGTTTGTAGCTCAGTTTCCTCAATATAAATTGGTTTATTCCAGTATAGAAGCTTATGAAAGTAAAGTTGAGATGTTATGTTTTAGTATATTATTACAGCAGTGGATCATATATGAATAA
>JAECMU010302204.1:0-12773 GCA_016106625.1 Dracogyra subfuscus
GAGAGAGAGAGAGAGAGAGAGAGAGGGGGTGGAGAGAGAGATGGGTGGACACAGAGGGGTGGAGAAAGAGAGAGATGGGTGGAAAGAAAGAAAGAAAGAAAGAAATGTTTTATTTTACAACACTCAACACATTTTATTTATGGTTATATGGTGTCAGACATATGGTTAAGGACCACACAGATATTGAGAAAGGAAATCCGCTGTCGCCACTTCATGGGCTACTCTTTCCAATTGGCAGCAAGGGATCTTTTATTTGCGCTTCCCATAGGCAGGATAGCACAAACCATGGCCTTTGTTGAACCAATTATGGATCACTGGTCGGTGCAAGTGGTTTACACCTACCCAATGAATCTTGCGGAGCACTCACTCAGTGTTTGGAGTCGGTATCTGGATCAAAAATCCTAGCGAGAGAAAAAGAGAAAGAGAGAGAGAGAGAGGGTGGAGAGAGAGGGGTGGAGAGAGAGAGAGAGGGTAGAGAGAGGGTAGAGAGAGAGAGGGTGGAGAGAGAGATGGGTGGAGACAGAGGGGTGGATAAAGAGAGAGATGGGTGGAGACAGAGGGTGGAGAGAAAGAGAGAGAGAGAGAAAGAGAGAGATACAAGAGAGGAAGAGAAATACATTCAACACCTTAGAGAAGAAATCTGATGTTGTCACATAGCTTCTTGAGCTACCTTTACAGGCATTCAGTGTGTGCTGTATGCCATTCTATGTTGTATGCAGTACATTTTCAATTTGATTTCATGAAGCAAGTTTCTTGTTTTTCTGGGTGGGGTGGGGGTCTTTTCCTTTCATCTGCAAATGTACATATGTGAAAGAAAGAAATGTTATATTTAATAATGCACTCAGACATTTATCTATGGTTATATGGCATCAGACATATGGTTCCTTGTAGACCACACAGATACTAAGAGTGGAAACCCACCGTCTTCAATGCATAGGCTAATCGCTTTTATATTTACCATCTCACAGGCAGGACAGTAAATACTATGACCATTGTTATCCCAGTTGTGGAGCATTGGCTGGAATGAGAAGTAATTGGCTCACGGATTTCCTGGACGCAATACCCCCATCCTGTAATATTTTGTTGTAAAAAAACGTTAAGAAATTGTTTATTGTAACAGTGGTATACAGTTTATTGACTGACAGTAAACACGTCTTTTATATGCGTTATCACATACAGGTGAGATTGATATTTAGATTATACCACATTAAGACTGCAGACTTTAATTTGCCATGACTATGTGCAGTATTGTGTGTTTGAATCCTACAAGCTGATACACATACTTTGTCTCTTTTATGTCATATTAAACCAGCTATAAGGCACTGGTTGGAATAGATTATTTAATTTTTTTCATACCCTGGAAAATACGCTCTAACTAATTGTTGTTTTGTGATAGTATTCCATACACAGTATAGCTATGTGTCAATTGTTTTACATGTACCTTCCTCACTTACTCAGACAAACATACATACCAAAAACAAAACAAACAAAAAAGAGGAAGAAAAAAGTCTGGAATGGTGAAAAACAAACAAACCAACCCCCAAATACCTATCTAAAAAAATAAAAAAATAAAAATAAAATAAACACAAAACAATTACAGGGCTTGAACTTACGAATTTGTCTCCAAATTCAAAAAGCCCTGCGAGTGCTGTAACTTCACCATGGTGCAGGGGTGTAACATTCACTTTGAAAATGGCCAACACAGCACAAATTGAAATTTTGAGTAAAAGTCAGTGTCTATTTGTGATATTTGTGTTTTTGTACAGTTCTTTACACTGTATTTAAATCTTGAATTTTTCTATTGATGTTGATCATCACCTTATTTGACTGCATTACCATAGTTTGACACCCAATAGCCGATGTATTTTTCGTGCTGGGGTGTCGTTAAACATTCATTCATTCATTCATTTATTCATTCCAAATTTAAAAAACAAAATGGCTGTGGATGAAAGGGTCCACCTAAAGCAATTTAAAGCCTGCCCATGGCAATTGAAAAAAGCAAAGACTTTTGCATCAAATAATAAAACTGAAGTGTTATTTTGCTGTATGTAGACACATTTTAAATGTACTAATGCTATATACTGACAGATAATGTAAACCAGTTGTAAACATTGTGCCATTATTGAGGAGTTTTACCAATGTTCCCAACCAATGACAATTTATATCTCGATGACAAAAATTACTGTCGGTGCTGTCGTGTCTTTATTTGTATGACAGAGGTGCTAGTAATTCTGTTTTCAAGTCATTATTTTTTGTTCTGTTATTCTGTACTGCCGTGACCTAAGATAATCATGTAAATGCCTCACATTTATCAGTGAATAAAATCCACAGTAACAAAACCCACAGATTATCATGGGGAGGTAAAAAAAATCCCCCAAACCAAGACCAATAAAAGAAGATCAAACTAAAAAGACCAACACTACGACACGTACAATCTTGATTACAGTGACAAGCACACCGAATGGTGAAGACATATATACGTGTGAGCCACATACGCGAGTCAGCCTCGTGTTTGATATCATATAAAAAAAAAAAAATCAATATAAATTCAATCAACGGTAACCATTGGACAATGGATATAATACTTTGCAGTCACAGTTGACTGTTGCAGTGCGTTTATGAGAAGAATTGAGCAGTGAGTAATCCCGTCAGACTGAATTCTACAATCATTATTCACTGAATGACTCTCTCTCGCGGGTCACTCGTCACTCGACTGGTAATCTCTGAAGGTCAAGCTGGAGAGGGATTTAACACTTGAGTGAACAAACCCCACTTGCAGGAATACCGGCTCTTAAAATGGTAACACATTCATCTCGGCAGGAGCTATCACAAAAAGGCTAAAGCGAAAGGAGAGGAGAGACTGTATATATTTTGGCACTGCAATTTGGTCCACAACATTTAGAGATCACAAAACAATTCTAAAACATTAAACAGTAGCTACTACTCAATTTTTAAATAATTGACAACTGTAGTGAGTCCAAATGTTCAAAAATAAAATGTTCCCAACAGTTGCTGTTAACCTTAACAGTACATTCACCTCTATAGAGGAATATCGCCCCCTTCCCAAACCCACTAAATTCATGGTGAGTATGAAAGAGAGGTCACTCTTTATTTTGTATGTTTTGTTTAATGACACCAGTAGAGCACATTAATTTGCTAATCATCTGCTACTGGATGCCAAACATTTGGTAATTCTGACTTACAATCTTAGAGCGGAATCCTGCTACATTAGTAGCAAGGGATCTTTATATGCACCATTCCAGCCTTTGGTATATCAATCGTGGTGCACTGGCTGGAATGAGGAAAAGCTCAATGGGCCCAATGGCATGGATCGATCCTAGACTGACAGTGTATCAAGCGGACACTTTATCACTGGGTATATCTCACACACCAAAAGACAAAATCCAAGAAAAAAAAAAGAATGGCTATTAAGTTTAAATAATATATTCATCTCTACAGTTGTTCGGGATGTGACCTAGTGGGAATTATAAGTGCTTCGCTGGCCTGCCTAATTCCCAGGATCAAACCTCATGAGTGGACTCATTCTGATTATTTTCCCCCATTTCAACCAGTGCCCCATGACTGACATCAAAGGCTGTGGTATATGCTGTCCTGTATGTGAAAAAAACCCCTTAATATAGCACATTGATTTATTAATCATTGCCTAGTTGATGTCAAACATTTGGCAATTTTGACATTTCTCTGAAGTCAAAAGTAAAAAAAAGTATTAAATGTTTGACATACGATACCCAGTAGTTAATAAATGAATTTACTCTGGTGGTGTCATTAAACAAAAAGACCTCTATAGCAGTGCGACCAGACTACCTAAGGTAGATGTACCAATACTCACCCCTTATGATTATGTTTAGACATGAGAGGTGAATTCATGTTTAATCAATGTCCTGAACACACACCTCACTTACTTGTCTAGGGCAGTGTAGTTGCTAGTGAGATGGAAGCCAGTGTGGTAGCCTACCCCTCCACCCTGGGCCATTACTTGAACCCAGCACCTCACCTGCTACAAACATGGTATAGTAACCACTGCACTGTTAACTGGCACCCAATACAAAAAAATAGAAAAAAAGTTAAAGTTTGTTTGCTCTAACGACATCACTACAGCAAATTGATTTATTAATGTTAGACTATTAGATGTCAAACATTTGATAATTATATGTCGTCTTAGATGAAAGCTGCTACATTTTTCAATTAGTAGGAAGGAATATTATATATCCAATTCCCACAGACAGGACAGCACATACCATGGGTTTTGATGTACCAGTCAAAACATAAAATAAAATACTAGCAATATCTGCACTAAACCTATTCACCACAACCCACAAAATATCCATTGTTTTGACCACCCACTTGTTCTATGTGACTACAATAGCCAGTGTGTATTTATTAAAAAAAAAGTAGAGTGAAAAATGGCACAACTGTAGAACATAATGTGTTTATTTGGTCATCTGATACCAGTCAATACAATGATTGTTGCATTAAATTAGATTTAAAAAATCATGTACTATTTTCAGCTGTCAGTGCGATACGATACATACAGAATAAAGAACAGCCAATACATTGAAAAATATATACTTTTCTTTTTCTAATTACCGTATGTACGACTAATGGAACTCCCAGTCAAAGACAAATTAATGTCATTTTCTTTGTACTGCATAGAGAATGTATTTCACGATATATAGGGTTATTACAGGTAACAATGATTTTTCCGCCAAGAAGTGCAGACAGGGCAAAGGTGTTGTCTTGTAAGTGCTGCACACAACAATGTTCTCCCGGGCAAACCCAGTAAACAACAGTAAACACAGGCGTGCGTGCTAGCCGACTCATAGGTAGGCAGATTACCAGTACTAGATCAGGGGAGGTAAGTCAGATGGCTTCATTAAGATATATTAACACTTGAGTCTGCTAGATTGTACTGTGTTGCTGGGAAGTGATTATGGAAAGTAGAAAGGTGAAGTTTTCAAGGTATTTAAGTACAGCCAGTGAAAAAATAACGAAAAAATAACGAAAAAAATGTAACCTTATGCAGATATTCATGTTGTGGCTATGTACATCTGATTACAAATCTGTACCAAGAGACTAGTAGCCTTTTTAAAAGAAAGAAAGGAATGATTGACACCCCAGCACATGGTTTGATAATAATAATAATTGTATATTCCATGGCTATTCAATGTTAAACCCTGAAATTGGGAAGTGTGGTCGATTCTAAAACAAAATCCCACTTAATTCCACTTCATAATTACAAGGTCGCAAGATCTTTTATGTCCACTTTCTGGAATAGACTATATAATACAATAACCCAGTTTTATTTAATAACACAAGATCTAAACAAAATTGATTTTCATGACTCATGTCAGAATTTTTATTTTTACAAAAGGGCCTGTGTAAGAAACTATTATTCTTGATCAAAGACTATTTGATATTTCAGTTATATAATGTAGTCCTAGTGGAAACCAGGATCCCATTGTCAGGATAGCACATACCCTTCCCTTTGATACACTAGTCATAGGGTACTGATAGGGATAATAAAAAGTTAGTTTTGTTCGACACCACTAGAGCACACCAATTTATTAATCATCGGCTGGTGGATGTTAAACATTTCATAATTCTGACATATTCTTATTTTTTTATTTTTTTTATTTAACAACGCACTCAACACATTAAATTACGGTTATATTGGCATCAGACATATGGTTATGTCGAGAAAAAACCCCAGTGGTCAGCTGACGGGGATCGATCCTAGACCAACCGCGCATCAGGCGGGCACTGTACCACTGGGCCATGCTGCCCGCTCGATTATATAAAGATCCCATGCTGCTAACTGAAGTCCATGAAGTGGCACCAGCAATTTCCTCTCTCAATATCTGTGGTCCATAACCATACAACCATTTGTGTTGAGTACATCGTTAAATACAATATTTTTGTCCTTCCTTTTATCATAGTTGTTAGTCGACACTTATCTACAGAAATGTTTATGTGATTTTTATTTTTTATGAATAAAATACTTTTGTTTAAAAAGCCTTTTTTGTTTTTAAATGCAATTCTTTGTTAAGTTTTTAACTGTTAAAACAGTTATGTTAGCTAGTACTGAAGACATGTGTTGAGTTCAGGCGAACCTAGCAGATTAAAGTTCATTAGACTGGCTTATATGCTTTATGTTAAACCAAATAACAACAATGGATACCAATCAAACAGGTTGCTAAAGTCAAAGTGGCTGAACATGGGACTGTACTTATACCTCAAAGCCTGTACTTTAACGGTAGGGTCAACTCAAACAAGAGCCTTATGTGTTAGAAAGATGCATACCCAAACCACCAACACACAGACACTTTCACAAATGAAAAGTGCATAATTTAAAAAAGTTAATAAAACCACATGATTATTCCTGCTAACTGGGGGCAGCCATTTTGTTTTGTTTTTGGGACGACCGGTGGTATAGTTTGGGGCAAAGTGACTTCAGCTCCGTCCATCTCCTCTGTGCAGGGTAAACAAACGCTCTAATTTACAAGGCACTTCACTTTCATCAACCTGACTTGTAAAACAACATAAATAACTTGATAATATAATAAACTATTTAACTAAATATATTTCAATTTGCATCAATATAATGAAATGGATTATAGTATTTTTCTTTTTTTCTAAATCCTAAGACAAAATGCATATTATTAGGCCTATTGGTAGGGTACGTTTGAGCTGAAACGATCACTCATGATACCCAAGTGATACTTTTCTTTTTGACAACGTACAATTGGTAAGTTTTGTGATTTTTAGATGGGAAAGTCTACATAATCAAGGGTTTTACAGAATTACTCAGTAATAAAGCAGGCTGCTGATAATGCCCATTGTGATTGGACGGGTATCCGTGCGGTTATCACACAATACTCTGTGATCTTAATAAGAGAGGCACGTCTTTTCAGGGTGTCCAGAAACAGTGTCTGGGGACCGTACACCTGCCATTCAAGAACCATAGGTACAGGCCATGGAAAGAAAAGACCAATTAACCAAGAAAACGCTCCCATTATTATTTCAGTACATGGATTAATTTATGTAAAACCATAATACAGTTATTTTAACACTTTGACAATGGTGGTTTATTTTGTATTGAAAAATAATATATAATTGGTGCTGGCTTACTAGGATGGATATTAATACAGAACACTGCGATGCATTCGCAAAAATTAGATATTGTTTGTTTCTTCAATTCGAAAGACTAATTCCCAACATGACATGTTAGGTATTACATAACCACCAGCTCACCAGAGGGCATATTCACTGGGATGGTACAAAATGGCTGCACCTGTCATATATAATAGCCGTCACATTTAACCGTTTTATTAATCAACTAAACGATTATACTTGTTGATATGAAGTAATAATGTGCATTATATATTGTTGAGTATGCATACCAGGGCAAATGCCTTAATTGCCCCTCCCCCAATGCAAAAACAAACAACAAGCCTCAGTGGTGTCATGGTTAAACCATCGGTCTACAAGGTGGTAGGTACTGGGTTCGGATCCCAGTCGAGGCATGGGATTTGTAATCCAGATACCGACTCCAAACCCTGAGTGAGTGCTCTGATCAGTGATCCATAAATGGTTCAACAAAGGCCCTTGTTTGTGCTATCCTGCCTGCGGGAAGTGCAGATAAATAACCTTTTCTGCCTGTCATAAAAGAGTAGCCTATGTGACGACAGTGGGTGTCCTCTAAAAAACTAAACAGTATCAGAATGACCACATGTTTGATGTCCAATAGCTGATGATAAGATAACAAATCAATGTGCTTTAGTGGCTTCATTAAATAAAAACAAACTTTAATTTAATGCAGAACACGCATTCTGAGAGTACTGCAGCTAAAGCAATACATGTCCCCTTCCCGGGCCCAACAAATTTTAAAGAGCCATAACTCTGTCATGGGTAATGGGTAAATTGCAGTGACGTCAAACATGATCTGTAACTGTACATGATACGACTATACACAAAATTTCAGCTCAGTATCTTTAGGCATGTGAAAAAGTGTGGAAAACTGGGCGAGACAGATGAACAAACACAAAATCTATAGTCCTAGTAATAAAGAAATCTGCATACAAACACAGAATTATATCAAATCAACACCACAAATGAGGAACATATAACAAACGAATAAAGTAATTTATTCACATAATTATTATAAACATTCATTGCATGAAAGAATATAATACAAAACCCCCACCCAACAAAGTATGCAGTTAATGGGAGACAACTCTACTAACATAACAGAGTGACCATCAAACCAGAACTTTGTCTTCATTAAAAGAGAAGTTTACCATGGGCCAACTCAACCCTTTAAACCGGACAAATTACTTGTGACAAGACACTCTTAACACAGGGGTTGAAACAGTTAAATTGGCTTCTAGACTTGTCCACCATACTTTTAGATGAGCAATGATTAGAAGGCTTTATAACTTTAAAGAACTAGACTGTCTTAAAGATCAGACAACGTTACTAAAACATCGCAATCTTATCCTTCGATAAACCTTAGAAAATGATGTCATTACATCAAATAGGACATCATTACACAAAACAGGTCATTGAAAGGATGGCACAAAGTGATTTATGTGTATTTGAACTAAATTAGTTGTGTTTGTTTTAATTTTAAGAATTGTCTAGACTGTTAAGTGATTTTCCAATGTATAACAATGACAAATTTGGTATAAAATTGCTTTGCTATGCTACACAATGTTATACAATTTGTGACTGTTTTACATTGATAAAAATATATAACTGAATTATGGCTATGCAACTATAAATAAGAAAACATAACTTCATTCATTTTTAACAAGCAGTTTAAAATATTTGCAAAACAGGTAATGGCAGTCATATTCATATATTGTATATTTCAAGTAACACAGGTGTGACTCCGCCTTTAGGAGGTTGATTGCCACAAGACCCTGCCTATAAGCCAATCATCTGAACAACCTGAAACATATTCACAGGACAGGTGTGCTTGAATCTTTTGTAGATGAAGACATTTGTCAAATGGTCAATTTGATTTCCCTGATAAGACTGCGTTTTTCATCTCTGGATGCTTTGCTTAGAGAAAATCTTGTAAAGGTTGTTACACACTGCTTGGTACTGCACAGATCAACAACGTAACATTTTACTGTCAATCACAATAACACTTCTTGCAAGAACCATCAAAATTTGCATCATCGTTTAGAAAAAAGAAATTCATTATGGCCAGCATTTGTTTTGGTTTGCTGCTGAAACTTCAGAGAAGAGATACTAAAATAGATATTTAAAATACACATTCTGAGACAGGAGGCAAAGTGTCTTTCAGCTGAAGCAAACTAGTTTTGCTGCAACATCTGTTTTTGCTGATGCAGTAGTTTTTTTTCTGAATTGCAAGCCATCACAAATAACCATTTAACAAAAAGACTGAGTCATGTGACCACTATCATCTCTATTTGCTCTGCATAGTCTTCTTGAGTGACAGGAGACAGTTGTAACAGTCAATGTTGTTTGAAACTAGAACACGGACAACTTTGCAAGTGTCCAGTGAGTCAGAAGTACGTTCACTGCAGCATTAAAACAGTCTTATGAAACAAACAGGAATCCTGTAATAAGAGAAAACAGAAAAAGGGAAGAAATACTATTAGAAAATGGTAAATAAATCGGTACATGTTTATCACAACTTACGGGATATCTTTATATTATCATAGCTGTTTTTGATTACACAGTCATTTGAAAGAACACCCTTTGAGATTTATAATATTTCAAGGTTTGGGATTAATTTAAATATTAAAGATGTGATTGGTTAAGCAATATTGTTGACCTAGATGTTAGATCCAAACTGTCCACTGAAATTAAAACAACAGATACTGATTGCTATTGGACAGACACTTAAATAACTTAGTAGGAATAATTTAGTTTTTCAGTCTGTTTTTTGAAGATCTAGGTTTGTAAGATATAGAATATTTTACTAATGTCTGCCAGATGCAATTTATCATATAGCTCATTAAAAATAAACATAATGATAAATATAAGATAAATGACATCTGTTAAATAGGTACATGTAAATGAAAAACAATACTACTGTAACTTAATGATCTATTTTAAACATCATTTGTCAATGTACTTGAATCACTGAATAAAAACAGGTGACTTGCTTGATGACCATACCAAACATCCACGAAAACTAAAACTTATTAACCTCTTTCAAACATCACATTCAATGCAATGTTCAACAAACCCACTAACACTCCGGCCAGGCTAGTGAATTTTGGTCTTGGCTAGTGAATTTTGGTCTTGGCTAGTGAATTTTGGTCTGGGTTAGTGGAAAGGATCAATGTATGACTATAATACATTGTACACATGGCACTAGCCAAAGCTTCAGTCAGGGCTGTAATGATTTTCTCAAACATTTGACAACTGACTTTACTTGTGTAAACTACTTGAAAATCACGAGTTAACTTACCTTTTCTACTACACATCACAACAAATATTTATAAACTCTTTACCTGACCTGAAATTCATGAATAAATTGACCCCTTCTACTAAACATCACAATGAATATTCATAAAATCTTTACCTATGTAAATGACATGTAAATGATGAGTGAACAGACCTTTGCTAAACATCACAACAAGTCTTCCATTTCCATCATGAACTGATCGTAAGCGTCGTCTTTCGTCTTTGTCTGTGTGGCAACCATTGGGGTTGGTTTGGTGGCTGCTGTAGTTAATGTTTTCTTCTCCTCCTCTTTGCCTGAAAATAAACAACAACAAAAGAAATGTTAAAGGGGATCCTCTCAAAATTCCTTCCCATATAAAACATTCATATTAAAATGTAGATTATACCTAGAATTACACATTCATAAAAAAAAAAGTACGAGCAAATAGAGACTATGAATTTAACTATGGTACCAAAGAAAGAAAGAAATGTTTTAATGACGCACTCAACACATTTTATTTACGGTTATATGGCGTCAGACATATGGTTAAGGACCACACAGATTTTGAGAGGAAACCCGCTGTAGCCACTTCATGGGCTATTCTTTCCGATTAGCAGCAAGGGATCTTTTATTTGCGCTTCCCATATGCAGGATAGCACAAATCATTGCCGTTGTTGAACCAGTTATGGATCACTGGTCGGTGCAAGTGGTTTACACCTACCCACTGAGCCTTGCGGAGCACTCACTCAGGGTTTGGAGTCGGTATCTGGATGAAAAATCCCATGCCACGACTGGGATCCGAACCCAGTACCTACCAGCCTGTAGACTGATGGCCTAACCACAACGCCACTGAGGTCACTGAGGTGCTGTGGGCCACCAATTCTTAAGTTTGAGCCCTGAAATAATTCTAAAAAGATTTCTATTGCACAGCCTTTTGACTAAAACACTGATGGGGTGGGACATAGTCCACTGGTAAAGTCCTTGCTTTGTAAGCAATCAGTTTGGGATCAATCCCCATCGGTGGACGGATTTGGCTACTTCTTGTTCCAGCCAGTGTACCACGACTGATATAGCAAAGGCTGTGGAATGTTCTATCCTGTCTATAGGATGATGAATATAAAAGATCCCTTGCTAATAATGGAAAAATTATGCAGGTTTCCTTTCTAAGAATATATAAAAATTGCCAACTTTTTTACATCCAAATAGTCAATGATTAATAAATAAATGTGCTCTAGTGGTGTTGTTAAACAAAACAAACTTCTTCTGGACTGACACACACAATTCCATTTTGTAACTCCAAGAATAGAAACAGAAACTTACTAGGCTGCTTCACTTTTCCCTTTGCGTCTTTGATTCCTCGCTTCACCTTCAGCGCCGTGGGCATGAACCTCGTCACATCCCCAAGAACGTTCTTGATCTGGGGTTTCGCCTCTATTGTAGCAGCATTCTTCTTCTCATCCTTGTCGCCTCCAGTCTTCTGGGCCGGTTTCATGATGCTCGGGGGAGCACTCAGAACATTGGGGTTCATCGGGGGAGGACCGAGACCTGGGGGGAGGGGGATCCCGGGAGGGAGGATGTTGGGAGGTCCCACTCCGGGTGGTCTCATTAATCTTTGCGGAGGAATACCTGAAACAAATGTGTAGTGAAGAGTAAATGAATGATTTACAGCATCAGAGTTCATAGTGATAACCTTAAATATTAAATTTGATCAGAAACAACAGTAACACTCACAACCAAAACAAAAAACAAACAAAAACTACCAAAACACCTGCCTCCCCCACCCCGATAAAAAACAACACTGTGATCCCTTCAACAAAAATAAACATGAACAAAACATTCAATTTTATGTTCTGCTTTAACCTCTTGCACCCACCCCAAGCAATATGTGTGTCTATCTGTCTTTCTCTGTATATGCACACACTAACATATAAACAAGCAACTCATCAGATATATTTCTACTTTCGCCGTTACCGTTACTAAATATTTGTCTGATATTGTTACTATTTTTGCATATTGTTAAAGATTTGTTATAAATTATGAAAGAACACTTCTGTCATACAAACACAATAGTTAAATTTTGTAAACAGGGCTTTTAAGGGAACCACTGTTAACATCAAATGTCAGCACCTTACAATGTCAATATTCTCTAGTTAATTATACAAAGGTTATGTGTGGGACAGATTCATTTGTGGTTACATTTTACTATAAACAAATAAATTGTGAAATAAGATATTTACAAAGTCTATGATAATGTAACTTTAATTAATTCATTGTTTTCACTAACCTGGGGGTCCTGGTGGTAATCGTGGTGGCATGCCACGGAGACTCG